>JARFJB010001893.1:2192500-2285000 GCA_036346205.1 Vesta saturnalis | reverse complement strand
ACCAAAATGGTGTTATGGAATTCAGCTTTGGGATACAGCGCGATTTTGGAACTCCAACGGTTAACCAAGAGATGCAAACGCTTAGTGCTCGATATTACGATCGTATCAGTGATCACCTAAACATCTTAGTGGCGTGCTTACTAGACAATGACGGCGAAGTGCAAATACGATTAAAAATATTCAAACCCGCAGTCCTAATTGACAGGTTCGTGCAGGTCGCCTAATCAACAGTTTCAATAGTGTATAGGAAAAACTATATAGTTTAAGATGAATACCGGAGGGTAATCAGTGGATCAATGCATGTTTTTTCGGCAAACGTCCGTCAACTTTTGGACAGAACGTTTCCTGTCAGATGGATAGGAGGGACAGTTTATTTCCGTGGCAGGCCCGGTGTATATATTAAGAGAAAAACTTATAGCGAAAGCAGAAAAACGTTTCAATTTGTTGGTCATCTGATCTGACTTGTTTGGGTTTTTATTTTTGTGGGAAAGATGTTGTTTATTTAACCAAACCAACTACCAGAGAGAATATGGTAGCGCTAGTAAGGAACGCCATTCGCCGTATTCACTGGATGAAGTAGAGGCTACTGTTTTGTCTATGCGTGAAGGAGTGCAGCTCCGTATTGAGCGACAATTTGAACATTTGGGGCGTTATTAGTTCCTCAGTACAAGGACTATTGCATACGCCTTCAGGTGGATATTAACATACTAGGTTTTGTTCGTATTGTTTCAATTAAATAATAAATAATTAAATTAAAAAATTAAAATTAAAAATAATTAAAAAATTTTAGTAACTAATGACAGTTAAACGTGTTTTGTAACTCTGTTTTACATTTATCTTTACTTATATCTTTGTAAAGAAGACATCGACTTGTGGCTTTCACCAATTATTGTGTTTTTTCACGCTCTTTTTCGTGAGTTAAAAATAATTATACTCTTTTGTTTAAAATTTTCGAGAATATTGGAAAAATTTACGGCTGTGTCATAAAGCGCTCTCTACAGACTAGAAAAAAATCTAAACCGACAATGTTAATATTTTATTATAAGCACTAAACGAGACTCAGTTTATAAAAATCGGTAGAGTTAAAAAAAAGTTGTGACATTTTTTTCAAGTAAACATTTATATCTTTCCGCTCCACTTATTTAACAAGATAGAGAAAAATGCTAAAAAAATAAAATCTTTCTAAGCTTATGTAGTTTATAATAACACTATTTTTGACATATCTTGATAATGCCTACTTGAGAGAAAAAGCTCATTGCCTAGTTTAGTGTTCGTGTACGTCCCCTGGCGGCCATCGCAGGAACTTGAATATAATTTCCAGCAATTCCTCTTGGTTATTTTTAATATTAATACTCTTGCCCGAAGCTGTGCGATGCATAGTTTCTCAGATACACCCGGGCTCCTTTGTTAATGGACCACCCAGTACTAAACAATCACCTCTACACATACCTTTCACTTTAATAAAGTATTAAATAGGCACATGTACAAATAAAACGGAAACCTATTTCCCAATGTATTAAGAGTCTATAACACAATGTTGTTTCTAGATTTGATTGTTTACAAACATTTCTCTTAATTTAAACCTACTATACTTATTTGAAACAGTCATCGGAATACTTTTAACAAACTTCACTCCTCCTCTTAATCTGTTTTTATCTTCAATTCGCCCATCCACATATTTTACAATTTCATCAGCCGTAACATCATTTCTATCTTCATTTAAAACAACTATCGCTAAAGGATGATTTGATTCTGTCTTATGTGGCAAACCAAGAACTACTGCATGTTTCACTGCGGGATGAGTTAAAACAACAGTTTCAATTTCTATGGGACTGATGTGGTTACCCTTATATTTAAAGGTTTCTTTAATTCTGTCATTGATGAAAAAGCACTTTTCATCATTGTAATGCACTAAATCACCAGTTTTGAGCCAACCATCCGTATCAAACAAATCTTTTGAATCTTGATTGTAATAACCTATGGTTTGACAATTTGATTTTATTCTAAGCTCTCCTTGCTTATTAGGACCTAGTACTTCTTCAGTTTCAATATCGATAACCTAAAAATTTAGTCGTGAGATCAAAATACCCTAATCATTGAAAGTTTCTGAAAACGTGCTTTATAGTTTACACCAACTACCGGACATCCGACAGAATTGGGGTACTTTTTCATTAATTGCTGTCCTTCTATTGTTTGTGGAAAATCAAATAAAGTTCTGAAAACTTCACTTTGGCCGTAAGTATTTAGAATTATAGTTTTGGGTAAGCATGTTCTAAGTTTTAGTAAGTTTTCCTTTGTAATAGAATAGCTAGAAACGCACAAAAGTGTTAAGTTGTCTAAATTCACGTGATCTGGTCTTTCATGTTTTGTAAATGCTAAGCAGCTAAATGGAGTTAATATCGTAACTCCAATTTTAAACTTAAATATGTCCCAAGGATTATCTGCATCAAATTGACGAATGATCAGTCTTTCAAAACCATTTACTAAGCTCGTATGTAAGAACATGTGGAGTACACTCCAGTATAGTGTACAGAACGCAACCATTGTAAATTCAGAGCCATAATTGCTAAAATAAGTGTTAAATTACCTGATTTTAGTAGAAAACAGTTACTCACAAAATAATATCGTTGGATAATATGGAAAAGTGGGTGTGGCGAATACCTTTTGGTCTGCCCGTTGTACCGCTACTGAAAATAACTAAAGCCGTTTCATGAAGATTATCTATTTCCGTTAGCTTAAATTTGTCTTCATTTGGAAACGTCTTTAAGAATTCTGAAAAAGGTTTATAAATTTCAGTTTTACCAAAAACCACTATGGTTATGTCAATTCCGAGCTCTTGAATGACTTCTTCAATCAAACTCACTGCCTCTTCCGAAACAAAAATCATTTTTGGCAAAACTTGTTTTAGTAGATAAACAATTTCTGTTACAGACATATCAGGATCTACTGATGCTGTAATTGCACCAATAAAGAAAGAAGCGATATAAGGCAAGCAAGTATCGAAATCTGTCAAAGTACAAATGGATATAAAATCTCCCGGTTTAATTCCTTTGCTTTTCATTGCAAATGCCGTTCTAACGCATCTCCTGAGCAAAGTTTTAAAGGATTCTTGCCTATTAGTACTTATATCGGTCTAAAAAACAGAAATGTTGTAAATTTTTCTTATATTGTCATAATATTGTACTTGTGCAATCTTGTTTCCATGTTTCAGCATATAATCGTAATACACATGCCCTATTCCTCTAGGATCTGGCGTTGACGCTGGATTAGGGGACAAAATTATATTTGAGTCTTCTAAAAATATAAAGTTTCTTAAGGTAGCATTTTCATGGATAAACTTACTCTTGTTGATAAAGTCCATTTTTTTGATACACTACTATGAATGAAGCACATACTTCAATTTATATGAGATTTCTATATTGATATCAATAATCTAATCCTGTATAATTACGTTCAATATTTGCTATCATCACACAATATTACAAATAGCTTTACAGTAATTTAAAGATTAAGTATAATCAAATAGATTTGGTTAGGACAAATTGTAGTTCAGATGAATATTGCCTCTTTCATGTAATGAAAATTCTTGACCAGACCCGCATTGGTATACTTTATTTCGAAAGATTCCTGACACCAGTTCTCAATTAAGCCCCTATATAATCGTTATCCGAAACAACACAAGAAATTTAGAATTTTACATCTTGTTTTTCTCCAAACTCAATTGTAATTACACTCACTAACTAATTGCGGACTTAACTTTAAATCCTTAGAAAAATTTATGATATTTACGATTAAGATTAAATTAATTCTAACAAAGAAATTCATTTTAAATTTAGCACGAAAAACTCTAATCCGAACTACAACATAAAGCTTTATAACAGTAATAGCCAAAGATACGTCACTTTACTTCTGAATTTAAATTCATTTTAATATCCAAAAGAAATAACAAATTCAGCAGCGTGAGGCGATTTTTAAATCAATACTAGCTACTACATTATCACAAACTATAACTTAATTAAAATTAATTAAATTTAGTTGAAATTTTGTAAAATTAAATATATATAAAAAAAATACAGAGCCCAAATTCCTTGGTTCACTACCCGGAAGTGGGTGAATTCCAGCAACTCTGCTGAGAATGTCAAATTCTGAATAATAATAATAATAATAATTATAAAAGCACTAGAAACATTCGATGATACAGGAGATAAAAAAATTATATCCTCAACGTCACAAGCTGCGATTAGAGCAGTACAAAATATATTTAGTACTGATGAACTAGTAAAGACTATTTTACAAAAAGTTGCAACTGCAATAAATGAGGGATCACAAATAAAATTTCTACATATTCCCAGTCAATTATCGGAAATACACCAAACAACCAACACAGTACTAAATGCTGGAAAAATAATATACACTGTATAAAAGATATGACAAAGCATATCAAAAATCTAATAAAGTGCAAGTGGCAACACTCATGGGAAAGCCAGCGTAAAGGATGTAAGACAAATACCTAGATTAAGAAATACTACCAGAAAATAACAGGCTAGCTATTGGTCATACAAGAATCACCCACTGTAACCTATTGATAAATAAAAGAAGTCCCACATGTGCTCAATGCCACCAGAATCTGACAATAACTCATGTACTGGAAGATTGTAAAGCAGTAGAACCCTACAGAGAATTCTACAAAATCACAAATGAAATAGATATGATATTAAATGACGATAAATTTAAAATCGTAATAAAATTTTTAGAGGCCATTAACATTTTGCAGAAAATTTGAAAATAAGTCAGACATCACATGCAATATTACAATAAAAACAATAATAATAATTATAATAATAACGGGGTAAAGTAGCACCAGCACCTCCACGTGGTACTCCCTGGGTAACGCTAACGCTGGTCGCAAAGTGTTTGTTTGCGTTCGTCCCGTGGCTCAAAGCAATCTTGAATTAAGTAGGGGTTCCGCAGGGCTCCGTTGTACCCACCGTTTCTTTTGCTACAAATATCTGGCCGGTAGCTATCAAAGGCAACCCCTTTGGAGGGTCAAATCTATGCCATGGAATGTCTTAGGATCCATGTCGGGCGGTACAGAGTTTGGGTTGGACCCTGTTCGGAGCCGTCCTGATGACCGGCCCAAAGACGGAGATGTTAGTGGCGACTCCCGTCGGATCAGTGCCACAGACCAGTGCTTGTCCACGGATTATGCAAAATGTGACAGTGGGAATTTTCCCCCACTTCCTTCAAGAAACAGAGAAAAGGCGGGTAGCCCGGTTCCTGCTTTTAGAAAAAAGTGATAGAGATTTCTCCAGTAATAGCCCATTCTTTATCGCTAAGATATTGTTTGGATTAGTTGGCGATTCGAGGTTGACATCTCGAGTCAAAAGCATCAACTTTAGATCAACTAGCCAGTCTATTTGGAAAACAAAGATATCGTCGTTTTCATGACGATGGAGCAGAACATCAACAAGCGCCGCTACCAGCAGTACCTGGAGGAGATGGCAGCCCGGGGAGAGCCGCTGGCACCGTCCGCGGCCCAGGAGTTCCGGATAGCGCCAGCGATACCGTCCACTGCTCGATCTTCCGTTCGAGGGAGCGAGCAGTAACGCGCCACCTGCCGCCACCGCACAGAAGAGGAGGCGTCAAAAGAAGACACGACCGCCACCGTTAGAAGGCATCACCCCCTAGAAGTCACGACGTCCACGTCCGCCGCCGCAGCTGCAACCGACACCATCAAAGAAGAGACCCGCCCCGGATCTACCAACCCCGACGACTTCGTGCTGCGGAAGAAGAAGCCGAAGAAGACCCCGAAGGTTCGCCCGTCTACGCCGCCGCCCACGGATTCGAGGCCCTGCCCTGGAACCCTACACCGACAGCCCTGCAGCAATGGAGCAGACTACTTAAGAGGACACCAAGGAGAAGGTGCCTCCGGAAATCCTTCGCCAGAAGGAGAACTAGATTGCGTTTTCCCGAGAAATGGCCAACAGCGGATCGCCTTCACGAGGGCCAAGGCCTTCAGCGAGGGAATCCGGATTCAGCCTGCCTCACTCCAGGACCGAGACAGGCTGATTAGGTATATGGATAGGTGTGGTACTCCGTATCACACCTACCAGGCAAAGAGCGAGCAATTTGCCAAGGTGGTAATACGCGGCGTGCCCGTAGAGCTATCCGAAGTCGCCGAAAACGCAAGGTATTAATGCTCTCTCTGTTTTCAGGATGAAGCAGCGAGGACGCCCGATACCCCTCGTGATGGTGGAGTTACCGTCCGAGGACGACAGGAAGAAGATCCGGGAGGTGCAGCACGTCGCCCGCCTCCGAATCACCGTCGAGGATTTGCGGCGGAAATCCGGCATAGGGCAGTGTCACCGGTGTCAAGGTTGCTGCAGGGCGGCAGTACGCTGTGTCAAGTGCGCCGGCGATCACCACAGCAGTGAATGCACTAAACCCCGTACAGACCGGGCAAAGTGTGTGAACTGCGGTGGGGACCACCCCGCTAGCTACAGGGGATGCCCGAAGTTACCTCGACCTCTGAAACGGAAGAAGACGGAAGTACAGCAGAGACCGAAGAGGACACCACCGACGCCGGCGCCTTCTTCAACCCGGACCGGCGTCAGTTACGCCCGAGCGACAGCAGGAAGGGTTGAGAAGGTGGAAGTACCGATGACGGCTCCCGCCGCTGTCGTTACCCCGCCTGCCCAACCCTCCTTAGGATTCGACGCCATATTGGGCCTCCTCGGAGGTCTCGATATGGAGAAAGCCCTACCTGTCATACGTAAGGTGGCAGCGGCGCTCGTTCAGGCGCAAACTGCGATGGACCTGTAGGGAGTGATCCTCACGCACGGTTCAGAGGTGGTTTCCCTTTCCGGGTAATCACACAAAGGTCCGGAGCGAAGTCTGGTGCCCCAGACAAGTATAAAGTATCGACAATTTAATTTATTCTGTTCTGTTAAAATCGACAATGTTTCGCACAACTAACACATGTTTCTATTTATTTCAGATACGCAGGGCATCAGCAACATAGCCACAACCGATCGACAACAGAACAGTCCACATCTCCAACATCCAACAACACCACATCTCCACAACACATCTTTTTTTTTATGAACGACCAACAATGCTAAGCACAACACTGTTACCAGGCAATCCACAAGACCCACAACCCAACAACTCTACAATCCACGCGCTGAAGAGGAAGAAGATTCCTGAGCAGCGCACCACCAACACAACAATATACACATTTATTACTATATTTTAGTTCTAAGTGTGATATGTACATACAAATGAATTGTTAATATCTAAAAATTTTAATAAACTTTGTTGAAATTGCAATTGAAGGGGGATTAGTGGGACAAACGAAGCAAATTCGTAAAAGTAGAGGTTCACTTCTGATAGAAACCGTATCTAATGCACAGTCAAAGCGCTTACTTGAAATTAAACGGTTCTCAAACTTTGATGTATCTGTCAAACCTCATGAAACTTTAAACGTATCGAAGGGTGTTATATACTGTAGAGATTTTCTAAATTGCTCTGAACAAGAAATATTAGAAGGACTGGAAATTGAAGATGTAGCAGATATCAAGAGAATAAAGACAAGGAAGGATGGAAAACTAGTAAATACGGCTAGTCTCATACTAACTTTTAACTCAATGACACTTCCAAAGACGATCAAGGCAGCGTTTTACGTATTAAAGGTTAGGTCGTACATACCTGCTCCAGTACGGTGTTTCAAGTGCCAAAAGTATGGACACACAACAACAAACTGCACTTCAGATCAAATTTGTGTCTGTGGTAAAGCACTCCATGAAGGGCATCCATGTGAGAGCCCTATAATTTGTCTTAATTGTCAAGGTGATCATCGTGCAAACTCCAGAATATGACCAGTCTACAAAGAAGAGGTAACCATTCAAGAAATACGAGTTACACACAGGGTTTCTTACCAAGAAGATAAGCAAATGGCGAAACACGTTGTTATTGCAAGTAAATCATACGTAAATGTAGCTGTAAATCAATAGGTCACTAGTGCTGAAATAAAAAAAATCGTTAATGAAAAATCTTACAACCTCTGTAAAAGAGCTCATAGCATCAGCTAGGTACTCAAAAAGTCTTGATGCAACCGAAGGAAAAATTGAATCCAGCCAAGATAGCACAAGAAATGAAATCGGTAAAACCTCTCCGACTAACGAACCTGTCCCTATGTATGAAGAATCCAGAGGGGAAAAGAGAAAAACATCGGTGGACTATTTTTAATGTAGCGAAAACGGCTCTGTAACATCGATTAATGACCCTACGCTACGAAAAACGAAAACATCACATAGAAAGAGAGGATAGCCTAATATCTAGAAGCTCATCCAGTCGACGGACGCCTAGTTCTAAGAAATAACTGTGATACATACTGTGATACCCACATTAGTATTATTTTATCTATTTTAATATAAATGTACGTGTTATGTTTTTTTATATATTTTCATCTACTTGTTGCTCTGTCTCTAATATATTTACACTTAGTTTTATTTATTATATTTATTTATACTTAAAAAATAAAATAAAATGGCCGAAAGAATTCTTCAGTGGAACACACGAGGGATTAAAAAAAAATAAGATGAATTGAGATTGTTGGCTGAAACCATTGAACCTATGGTAATAGCAATTCAAGAATCTAAACTAAACATCAAAGGAGATTTTAGACTGAGAAATTATACAGCTCATAGAAAAGATGTTCTATTATGCCATGGAGAAAGAAGCCGAGGCGGAGTGTTAAACTTGGTAAGCAATGATATACATATAAAAGAAATAACTCTTAACACCACATTACAAGCAATTGCCACCGAAACTACTACTGAAAAAAAAATTTAATCGTAAATAAATAAATAAATCCCAACACATCATGGACCGCAGCTGATTTAAGAAACCTTCTCGCACAGGTTCCTTGTCCCTGTCTTATACTAGGTGATTTTAACTGTCACAATACAATTTGGGGGTCTTCATGTACAAGTCCACAAGGTACAACTTTAGAAACTATTTCAAATGAAAAATCGTTAATAATACTGAACAGAGGACAACCAACGTATTTAAACGATTATAGTGGTAACTTTAGTGCAATTGACCTTTCCCTAACATGCCCATCACTTGTGTTGGATCTATCATGGTCAGCTATGGAAGATAACTACCTTGCGATCATTTTCTTATTTTGATGGAACTAAACGTCAAAAAATATGTATACACTGCAGATTGGCGATTTAATACCAAAAAAGCAGACTGGAAATTCTCCGAAAAAATACAAATGCCAAACGTAGAGGATAATGTAAAAAAGGCTATACAAAATATTACGCACTGCATTACTGAAGTGGCTAATAAAACTATACCTAAAAACGGGGCAGAATTAAACGTGTCCCTGTTCCCTGGTGGAACGCAGAGATAAGTGTACTAAATAAAAATAAAGAAACGACTGCTTAACAGGTATAGAAAATACCCCTTGCTGAAAAACACATAGCATACAAAATAGCCAGGTCTAAAGAAAGGTTTGAAAAAATTAAGGCCCAGAAACTTTCCTGGTCGAACTACACGTTCACTATAACAAAGTGAGATGTGGCAAAAATTGAGAAGTATTATAGGTACAACTCGCTCAACTACACCACCGAGTCTGATTATACGGGGAAAAGTGTAAAAAGATCCTGTAACTGTAGCAAATTATTTCCAGTCAATATTGATGTCTAGTGTGCTGAGAAGCAATAAGCTTTGACAATGACGAAAAGGAAACATACAATATTCCTTTCACTATGGCGGAAATGACCAGAGCTCTAAAAGATGTAAAAGAGTCAACTGCTGGACATGACAAAATAACATACTCAATGGTCCAACATCTTCCAGCTGAAATAAAAGAAACTTTACTACATACATATAATCAAATATGGAAAACTAGTACTTACCCATTGACGTGGAAACTAGCAGTTGTTGTCGCCTTACCCAATGCCGGAAAACAAAGTAAAACAGCAGAAAGTTTCCTACCGATCGCTCTCACTTTTTGTCTGGCCAAGCTCCTCGAATCTATGGTAAACTTTCTCCTGGTAGTCTTCCTAGAAAAAGAAAACAAGATTAGTAACTATCAAGCCGGATTTAGAAAAGGACACACAACTACTGACCAAATTTTGTTTCTAGATTATGTAATAAATGAGGCATTTACTAACACCCAACATGCCCCAAGGCTCTGTACTTAGCGTAACTCTTTTCGCAATAGTTATCAATAGCATAGCAGACAAGATAAACTCAAGTACAAAAGCATTACTAGACGTAAATGATTTATGTACCATTACGACTGGAAGAGACATAAACGATATGACGGAATGCATTCAAAGGGACATAAATGCTGTTGTGAAAAAAGCAGAAATACGGGGATTTCAGTTTTCGCTAACAAAAACAAAAGCGATGCATTTCTGTCGTCTAAGACACTACCACCAAGAAAGACCGCTAAAGCCGAAAGAAAAAGTAATCCCTTTCGTGGAAGAACTGACATTTTTAGGCATTTTACTCGACCATAAACTAACCTGGAAACGACACGTTGATAGTGTTGTGTCAAAATGCAAAATAACACTAAACAGAATCAAAATACTTAGCAATTATACGGGGGGCGGATAAAGATAGTTTAAAAAAAGTTATTAACGCATTTATTAGAAGCAGAATTGAGTACGGGTCAGCCATACATCGGTTGGTAGCCAAATCTCACCTTAAAAAGGTTTACTCAGTGTGGCACAACGCAATGCTAACTTCAACTGGAGCATACAGAATAGAGCCTATAGACAATCTGAATATAGAAAACAACTCACGACCCTTAGATCTACGGTTTTTACAACAGAGTTTAAAGTACGCTACTAAACTAAGTTCAAATAAAAGGCACTTCTTACATATCCTTATCACAAGCCCTCCAATGCACGACAAATATTATTGGCAACAAACACGTACCATACCAGCTATAATTCAAATATATTTAGATATGGAAGTAGAAGGCCGTATAACTATGAACTACTGGAAACCGGAGTATGACCATTCACCATGGCAATTAGTAACAGATGAAGAGATAGGGACACTACAGAATCATCACATTAAGAGCTACTATCTTAGTACATGGAGCACAGGAAACTTAAAGTCGGGTATAGTGATGCATGGAAATACATTCACGCCCGATGCTTACTACGAGGTTAGTATGAAGCTGGTAACAATGTTAAAAGCACTTCAAATTAGTGAACAGTCATCATATACAAACATACGACTAGTATGCAATTTTAAAGTACTAACTCAAACAAACAATATTTTCACTACAAGCAAAATAGGAATGTCCATCATACAAAGTTACCTTCTAAAACGTCTAAAAAATGCACTCATTGCGACGTAAGCTAATGATAAAGCATATATTACACGACTGTCCAAATTTACAAACATACAGACAAAAGTATAATATTGAAAACATAAATATATTGTGTAATCCTAGCCATTATGAAAAGATAATATCATTTACCAAAGAAACATTAATATAGAAGGAAACATAAACAGAACAGAACGTACAAAGAACTTACCTCTTAAGTGGAATGTGGAATATAAAACCAAATATTTTGTGCCAATCACCTAAGACGTTGACGCACAAAAAAAATAATAATAATTTATTTTCTTGTTAATATACATAGGTATTTACATCATATAATTAGAGCGCGCATTTTTCAACAAGAATTTAGTGTCAACGTTTGGCTAGGGGTGCTGGGGGATAATTTAATTGGCCCATATTCCTCCCCCTGTCTTAATTCCAATCTCTTCTTAAAAATATTGCCCCGGGTGGGAAATATGAACTAGATCAAAAAATCTCGGACATGTCGATTCTTATTTTTAGTCTGCCGTCTTCTCCGACGGTCAAAACAATTTTACAGTGGCGTGCGGCCGAGTGTGGGTGGAAGTCCTAAGTAATATATTAACCCTAAACCGTTGGTCCTAGAAACATGAAATTTGGAGGGTGTGTTCTTTGTAAAGTATAGGTATCCACTAAGAAAAGGTTTTTCGAAATTCCACTCCTAAGAGGGTGAAATGGGGGGTTGAATTTTTTTGTAAAACTTTTTATTCTGTTGGTTGATTGACTAGGTAAAATTGGTTCACATATTTCTCAATCAAAATTATAAGACCTCTTTCACGTGTTCTATGCAATTCTTTGATACGACGCGTAATTTAGCGGCAAAAAATTCCTAAGGTATAATTTAAGTGTTAGTTAAAATTTTTTGAATATCTGACTAACGATTAATTTTATTAGAAAAGTGCAGACATACTTTTTAAAGAAAATTTAATTTTACATAACTTTTCTTTATAAACTTTCTTAGTTAATTCTAAAAAATAATTAAATATGAATGAAAATGGTTAAAATGTATAATTGATATTTTACAGAAGCGGGCGGCTTAGAAATTTTTTTTAAGTTACATGTCTATCTGAAATGAAATTTTAAACGTCATGCTGACATAGATTACTGTTTTTGTTTTTACAATGTTGCCTGTTTTCGTTATGAACGTATGATAGGTTGCAATTTGTTTTTATTTTTATCTTCCAACCTACATATACATATGTAAGTATAGAAGGTTATGCAATCGACTTTTTAAGTTAGCATATATACTTGAAATCAAATAAGAATAAAGTAGAGGGCGCTTGAACTCAAGTTATGTTTACATAATGTATATATGGCGGCAAAATAATAACAGGAAAGTCATTGTCTGAGTTTGGTGACAAATTCATTCACGCAATTTACTCACTGGCAACAACAGTTTCAATCACTGACGTATTCAAAGTTGCTGTATACCGTAGCGAAGCACGGGTATTCCGCTAGTTAATCTAATAGAGAAACTTACATATCATGAGGCTAATAAAAAGTTAGCATTATTTCTCGTAAAGAGTAATCGTCACATATTATAACATTCATTGAGAACACAAACAATTTTTTTTTACAAATATCTACCATACAGACGTTGCAATTGCCACAAAATTAAGTTGCTAAAAACATTTCAAAAAATTAATACTAAAACCTGACTGACCAACAGTATTTAAAATTATTGTAACCATGTGTGCCAACGAGATAAAATGTATACGATTTATATATAAAATGCACATACATTGGGAGAAACAAGATATTTATAACCGATAAAACAAAAAAACCGTAAAAACAAAAAAAACACGTACAAAAGAATTTGTTTCTCAAAATTTGCTACGAACTCTATTATTTTAGCGTTATTATAATCGAACACATGGTTTTCATTAATGGTATGTTCGGCTAAAGCACATCACTTTTATGTGATGTAATTCTCCCCAACAGACATCTTGACGTTTGACAAATGTACAAATTGTTACAATCCCAACAAGGTATAGAATAAATGACGTTGAATTTTTCTAGTGGTTTTATATATATATATATATATATATATATATATATATATATATATATATATATATATATATATATATATATATATATATATATATATATATATATATATATATATGTTACTACAGCACACAATAATTTAGCTAGTGCTTTATGTAACAAAAATTATATAAAACGTACTACATTATGTTTTTCATCAACACTTGCCTTTATTAACAAAGTTACTTCCTTGTTAGATTTGGCTGGATTATTTTCATTGATGTTGAGTTTCTATTTGTTTTTATCAATTTCAAATTAAAGTGTTTTGCAACTTTACACCTACATGATAGCTTGATTAAATTTTGATCTTTGGATATCGCACTTTTTACCGTAAGCCTTCGACCGTTAGAGAATGTTTTGATTTGTCATCTTCCAGGCAGTTTAACAATATTTAATTTATTAAGGGTCTGATTATTCTTTACTAAAATTGTATTTTATAGTGGGCTAGTAGTGGTTAAGGGCCGGTTCTGGACCAATTCAAGGTCACTCGCCCTCTGGTGGTGAGAAATGTAAGTTTTTGGATCTCTTCAAGGTCAAACTTTTGGCGGAAAATTTAAATTTTTGAACCCCGCTAAAAATAGAAATTTCAATGTCACCATCCTCATCATATTATAAGGTCACTCTGCCGTCAAACGTTTTGGCGGGAAATTTGTATGTCAAGGTCAAGTCTAAAAATAGAAATTTCAATGTCATAGAGTGGTCAAGGTCAAAAATTATTGACCTTCGTATTACATTTCTTAGAAGTATAAAAATAGAATCAATTCATGAAACAAGTTTAAACATGTTGTCATAGGTACTTAAGTCAAGGACACATTTTTGTGATATAAACCACAGCGAGGTGTGTTGAGATCAGTCAGTTAGCAACTTATAATTGTTAAACATGGAATTATCAGAGTTAAACCAAAGCATCCATTGCAAACTTTTTAAAAGTGCATGTGACCTCGAGACATAAAAAAGGTATAAAGTGATTAATGTGGCAGCGATTAATATTAAGTATGGTGAACGTATTGTGATGGAAACGGATGATTTTAAATGTATATTACCGCAACGCTTTTATGAGTATTTGAAAGAAGAAAATCGAATGGAAGGATTTAAAACGCAGCTAAACACGACGGATGTCTTCATGAGTAGTTTGGGTGCAGTCGGGAAAACAACAAACATAACATTTTGTTTTTAATAGTAGTGCCACAACCCCACCCACATGATTTAACTAAAATCATTTCTGGAACGATCCCAACTCAGAAGTTCACCCGTTATATATGGATACCCAAACATAGTTGCAGTAACAATATGAATAACAATTTTACCTTGTGTTGTTGGTGCTGTCAAAATAGTGATGGTGGTAATAGAAGTAAAAATGAAAAGAAACATAATGAAGGTTATTCTTCTAACACTGGCAGGCAGCCATATGATTTATCTGAAGTGTATAAACAAGCAGCTAATGAATACTTAATCGATTGTTTTATTATAAACTATCGAACGATACTCATCATGTAAAACATATGGAAATTGGATACAGTACGCACCTCAAGCTTGCTCCATTATAAAGGGATCTTATCGAAACAGGAAACCTGCTAAAGTATTATATGAGATTGATGTTTCAGTTCCACCATGTTATCGTCTAGATAAAACTCCAAGCAATACTCAATATTTAGAAGTAAACACTGACATTATTAGTAATATAACAATTAATTTGACTATTCAAGAGGGTGAATTAATACACGTTGGTGAAAGTGAACCATTCACAGTATGCTGAGAACTAAAAGAGTATGGATCTGAGAATTAATCCAAGACCAATTCCATCTTTCAAAAATTCATATAAGACATCATTCCTACAGTAAGTCAGTAATTAGTCATCAACCTTCATTGCGGTTAACATCTGCAGAGAAATACTTTTTAACGTCAATTGGTTTAAAAGTTCTCAACCACAATGGAAGAATCGTTAAACGTCTTTCAAAACGTACATTTTGATGATACTACAATTAAATCAGACATTCACACTTATCGTCCATATGGAACTTCTAAATATGGACCTTCCAAAGAAATACGCATCTTGATTCAAAGTCAAGATCTAATTACGGCTACTTATGATAGTTTTCTGTACATAGAATGTAAACTTGAGCTCAAAAAAGAAGATGAAAGAAAAGCATGCAGCTTAACCAACAATTTCCCAAACTTTATTTTCGAAGAAATTTCTTATGAGTTAGGTGGTTAGAGAGTGGATGTTTGCAGAAATCCGGGTATAACATCTACGCTTAAGGGATATATTTCTTATACAGCAAGCAAAAGCAAAGCACTAAGCCATTTGGGATGGTCACCAAAGAATGAAGAGTCATTACAGGTAGAATTCGATGAGTAAAATGGAGAAAAATCTTTCACAGTATGCATACCATTGAACCAGATATTTGGAATAATGAAGGATTATCGTCAGGTAATCGTGAATATGCCCCAAGAATTAGTTTGAATTCGATCTAGAAGTGATATAAACTGTTACTATGGTGAAGTTGATGCCGCAATAACCTTAAATAAAATTAAATGGAAAGTACCACACTTAACACTTAGTGATGCTGCGAAACTTAACTTGTTTCAAGGAATCAATAAAAATTCTATTATTACTGTTGCATTTCGTCAATAGGAGTTATATGAATTGCATTCTTTAAAACAGGAAATCTCAGACATATGGCCAATAAAAACATCAACGCAACTGGAAAAACCACGTTGGATAATTGTTGCATTCCAACAAGGTAAAAGGTATACAAAGTCAGCAAGGGTCGGAAATTTTGATCACATTACATCAGAAATCTTAAAGTACATCTGAATTCTGAGTATTATCCATATGAATCAATGCATTTGAACTTCGGTGCTAACCAATACATACCTGCATATCACAATTTTTTGAAATTCCGATGTGATTACTATGGTAAAGATGATAAAGATGCATTATTCAACTATTCCGAATTCAGATGATGTCCAGTATTTGCAATGGACTGCTCTAAACAAAATGAATCCTTAAAAACTCAACAGTAGACATCAAATTGGAAATTGAATCTCTAACACCTTTCGATAATGGAATTGTTGTCTTATTCTCCATGACGCTATTGTGCAGTACAGCCCACTCAGTGGGGAAGTGAAAAAGTTATAGTTATTGTAATATAGCCTAGTATATAAATAAAAATGTTGTAATTATGCACTTAGTTTTATTTCATCCACTAACAATGAAAGTATTTGCTCAAAAACAAAAACTCTCAATTCAAAATCACGACTTTGATGAAAAGTCTATTACTTCAAAACATGGTGATTTACTTCCTAATAGTATACGTGGTATTATATGTGGCCCCTCCAATAGTGGTAAAACAAACGCAATGATCAGTCTGATTACCGAGAAAAATGGCTTGAAATTTAAACATGTATACGTATACTCTAACTCATTGAATCAAAACAAGTACAAACTTTTACCGGAAATCCTACTTCCAATGAGGGACATAGGTTACTTTACCTTCAGCGACAATCAAGATGTGATTGAGCCTTATTGTGCAAAATCAAACTCTATTTTTATCTTCGATGACATCGCTTGTGAAAAGCAAAATAACATAAGGGCATATTTATGTATGGGTAGGCATAACGATATTGACTGTTTCTATTTGGGTCAAACTTACAGTAAAATTCCAAAGCAATTAATTCGTGACAATGCGAATCTAATTATATTATTTGAGCAAGATTAATTAAACCTAAAACATGTGTATGAGGATCATATAAGTCCCACCATAAGCATGAAATTATTTCGGGACATGTGTTCAAAATGCTGGGTAGAACCGTTTGGTTTCATGGTCATAAACAAGGATGCAAAAGTTAATAACGGTCGTTATAGGAAAAGGCTTGATGAATATATAATACCTTAAACTGCTTACAGTAGTTTAGTAGGTACTGATCTGTTTAGGTATTAACAGTTATCTGTAGTGTAAACAGCTATCTGTTCGAGGTAAACCGGTATCTGTTCAGCAAACCCGCTTTACTACAATGGATAACAAGGAAATGATATTAAAGAAAAAAATTATTTAGGCTCGTAAAGTAATACAGCAGAAGTATAACAGTATTAAAACTGCTCGCATTCATAATGAAAGAACATTTGAAAGTACTTGTAAACCCCTAATAGAACCTCTAACTGAAATAGTAGATAAAATCAATTCAGATAAAAAAACACCTAAAAGGAGCCCATTGGCGTCAAACCCAAAAAACTACCCCTATTCATATTTCCGAGAAAGCACGCTACAACCCCCACTAGCCCGCTAGCTCAAGTCAACGGACTCCAGGCTTCACTCCATTAGGTGATTCAAGAAATGGTGCTACTAGCCCACTAGCTCAGCTTCCGTTTTTTCAAACAAATCCACCTCCAGGTCTTCGTACACAATCTTTCTTAGATACTTCTGTTGTAGGAGAGATTAATATTGAGGAAGAACAAGAAGGACCTCTTAGTGTCACAGATGATTCTGCTACCCGTAATTGAATTTCTCGAGCAGTATCATGAATTACCTCGTATATACGTTGAACGTATTACGAGGGATCCTGAAGGTGTTATTGATCATACTTATGGAGTCCACTATGATACCAAAACTGACAAATGGACAATTGGTAATACTCCCGTTACAATTAAAGGAAACGATATGATTATTTAAGGTGTCACGTATAAAGGGACTCCAGGTTTATATGATCTGCTTATTATGAATGAACCCAATTTAAATCTAGTAAATTCAAAAGTTAGAAAAGATTATACAAGTATTTTAGAAGCAAGCTAGTAACGTTGTAAGGCGAGATTTTGACGTAAGTGGGCCAATTCGAGGGAGCCGCAGCAAAAAATATACGCAAATAATTAAACCCTTGCTATTATCATCATCATTCACGATCAAGGGAGGTGAAGCTATGTTTTTTAAGGAATTAACAAACAGGCCGATTGAATATAAATATTGGAATGATGCACATGAACTAATTCGTGATCTAGAGGTTTTGTGGGCAGAAAAATTGGCAGGAAATACAGGTGTCGTGAATGACATAATATCAATTGTAGAAGAACTGTATGAGAATGGGTACATTGAAGAACCAAACAGCCGTTTTTTAAACAGTATTAATGAGAATGCATTGATGTCGGCAAATCATAACTTAAATGACCCTTGAGAAATTTGGACGTTCGCATGTCCAGTATCAATTCAAGAAATTAACCCCTCAGTTTAAACTGATTGATGATAATCAATTTGATATCGAGAACAGGAGACTCAGCAATGTTGCCAAACCCCTTAGATCCTCAAGATGTCATCACTAAGCAGTACAATTTATCACCAAGGTTCAATTTGGATGGAAACCGTTTGACACAGTTGGCGGACCCGGAAGAAGATGGTGATGCTATAATAATAATAATAATATGGTTTATTGCTGTAGTACATGTTATAGAAAAAAAAACACTTTACAGAAGTCTTAAATTACAACATTCAAATTCTTGAACACTATAAAAGGCTTTATTTAATAAAAAGAACTTAATTTTCCGTTTTAGCAATCCAAAATCTAAGTTCCTAATTTTTGTTGGTAATAAATTAAAATATTTCACAGATAAATTAATAAAACTATTATGCGTTTTTGTTAGTCTATAAAAGTTTCTACATATATCACTACTGTTTCTCGTTCCATAGCCATGAACAATGGACCTAGTTGAATAAATATCAGAATGTGCTTTAGCATAAAGTATGCAGTTTAGAATAAAAATACTAGGAACAGTTAAAATTTTAAATTTAATAAAAAGGGATTTGCAATCCCCCCAGTACTGGAACAGCGCGACGTTGAAGGTCGAAAATTCGCGACGATTGAGAGCAATTACCCCAAACTATGTTGCAGTAACACAGATGGCAGTGGATAAATGAGAAATAGGCCATTTTTAGCATATTTTCTGAAATACTATCTGCAAGGCGGCACATGAGATATATATTAGAACATAATAATTTGGCTAAAGACTTAACATGTTCTGAAAAACTAAGTTTTGGATCTAATTTGACACCCAAAAATTGCACAAAGTTGGAGTTATGAAGTGAATGAGGTTTCCAGGTGCTCATCATTTGAATGGTTTTGTTTTTATTTAGAATTAAAAGATTATTTTGGCACCACTGTTCTGCCGAAATTAAAGCATTTTGGGCCTTGATTAAAACTTTAGAAGGATCACTATCACTAATAATTAAGTTGTGTCGTCTGCATACAGAAGACAATGGTTAAGGTTAGACAAATGAGGCGGTAAATCGTTAATAAATATTAAAAAAGGAGTGGTCCTCGTATTGATCCCTGGTGAACTCCCATAGTCAATAAACGAGACTTTGATGTTTTATCATTCACTGTTACGACTTGGCGTCTGTTTTTTAAGTAAGAATAAATTAATTTGCAGCTAAGAGTAAGAAAATTATAAATTTGTCTTAATTTCTGAACAAAAATCTCATGCGACACACTATCAAAAGCTCGAGCAAAATCTAAGAACAAGGCTATAGAATATTCACCCTTCCTCAAAACAATCTATAGTATAGTTAATAAAATGTGCTACTGCATCTGAAGTATTTTGTCCTTTGCGAAATCCAAATTGTTGTTTAAAGAATAATGTATTAAATTCAAAGAAACCTACTATTTGATTGTATATTACACGTTCAAAAATTTTAGAAATAATTGGTAATATTGATATGGGCCGATAGTTTTTAGGATCATTAACATCTCCTTTTTTATGAAGTGGGAAGACTGTAGCTATCTTAAGCTCATCAGGAAAGAGGCCACACTCAAGCGATAAGTTGATTAACTTAGTAAGAGGTTTTACTAACATGCTACCATTAAATTTAATCACTTTAGTGGATACACCATAGAAATCTCTTGTATTACTACTTTTGAGAGATTGAATAATATCTCTAACAGCAATTTCTGATACAAGTTGAAACGCGAAGCAATTATTTTGATTCTTTTCAGTTACATTATCAACAGTATTTTTTAGATTAAAATTTACAGCAGAAACTTTTAAAGATGTATTTGCTGGAAGAACAAAATAATTATTAAATTCCTCACCATCAATTGATGGTTTTTCGGGAATAGAAACGTTCATAAAACTATTAATAATTCTCCACGCAGCTTTTATTTTGTTGCTGGAATTTAAAATTACATTGTCATAAACAGTGCGTTTAGCCAGTTTGATAGCGTTTTTGTACTTAGAACGAAAAGTATTCCGCAAGTGTTTCAATTCATTCGATTTGTTAATGCGATATAAAATATTAATGTATTGCATTTGATTACGTAGTCTTTTTAAATCGTCACAAAAACCCTTTAGTATTATTATCACAAACACGAGAAAACGTTTTTTTTTATAGGAAACGCTACCAAAAAGTCATCTATAAATTTATTGAAAAACCATTCAAATTATTCAGTAAAATTTAAATTATTGTCATATAAAAAACTCCAGTTGTTTAAATGTAATAAATTAAAAAAAGAATTGCAGCCTTTTACAGTGATAGGCCTATGTATACTTTTAGTTAAATTTGTATTATTATTCTGGCTGTGATTAGATGTGACAGTAAGAGATTACCCTAAGTGATCAGATAAAGCAGTATCATGTACAATCGATTCAAAACAATTGTGACCAAAATTAATAAAAGTATTGTCAAGGCAATTATTAAACCTTGTTGCCTCAAAGTTGGTGACAATGTATCCATACGAAGTTACGATATCACACAGGTCAACAGTATTTTTATCATCTGAATTAAATTTTACATTGAAATCACCTGTGATTAAAACATACTTAAATTGTGAAAGTACATCTAATACAGTATTAATATTGTTAGGAAATAACCCAAAATCACCGCTGGGAGAACGGTATATATATATAAATGTATATATATATATATATATATATATATATATATATATATATATATATATATATATATATATATATAACTATAAATAAGTAAATACTAACCATAAGCATGAGCATACTAACGAAAAAAAAATACATGCCTGTATATACCGCTAAATAACACACCGTACGAATTTTAGACATTTTTGAGTTATTATCTCAACAAAGATTATTTTTACATAATGTTATCGTTTTAGGTGATTTTAATATCCCCAATTTTAATAATACTCTTATAAATGATTTATTTGAAAACAAATACGTTGAAAGATTTTGTTAATATGTTTATTGTAAAGCAATTTAATTTTGTAACTAATATTAAAGGTAGGCTATCGGATTGAGTATCAACTAACTTAGACTGTAAGGTGTTTCGTGATAAACTGCCTATTGTTACAAAAGATAATTATCATCCGTCATTGGGAGTAGAACCTACTTGTAAGGTTTAACATCAAAATACAATTAAATAGAAATACAATTAAATACAATTACAGCACGATTTCAGTAAAAATTATTATATGAGAGGGCGACGAGTTGTGATTGAAAATTGGGTCGCAAAATACTTAGAGGTTGAGAAACACTGCTTAAGGATTCATACTTCTATATCAAAATTCATCAATTAACAAGAGCTCTCTGGAGTGGAGCGTTCTCCCCGTATAAACGTTAAAGCAATAAGTGCAATACTTTATAATGATTGATAAAATACAATTTTGGTGTTTTTCATTGTATGTAAAGAACTTTACACTTCTAAATAGAAATTAACATTTAACCTTTTTAAGTTGATTAGGTGAAAATAAGTAAGAAATAAGACTGCACTTTGTACACTTCGTGTAAACGAAAATATTGATAAATTAAAAATAGCTGTTCTCGGGCTTAAAAACGCCACCTTATTAACAAAGTATAACTGGATGTTCTTTCAAGTCGCTTTACCCGGTATACCCGGCAAACGAAACAACAGTATAAGAAAGTTATATGGTAGCCACATCAGAGTTTTTTATATAAATACACAATGGATAGAAAATATGCAATGAATGCAGTAATGTTTAGCACTTAGCTTAACCGCGTCATATGTTATATTGAGTTTCGTTTAGTTTATGCAAATGCCCAACCTGCATTAATTTAATTTACGGTTTATCAGATTAATTTGACCCACTCGGTGTTTATTTAAAGGTAGATTATACAACACTCAGCTTGTGTGAATCAATAAATTTTTGACTAAATTGCTTTAAATCAATGAAGAGTGTGCTATCCAAACCAATTAAGATTAAAAAAAGACATATGTTAACATATACAATCTTCTTACGTATAAAACGATTATGGTGAAACAAGAAAATACGCTTTTTCTGCTTAAACGCAAATTTATACGACGTGGAATATTTAAACCCTAAATTCAGCACAGATTTAGATTATTTAAATCCATGAGTTTTCTTTAAAAAGAATATTTGAATTTATCAGATTGGACAATCCAAAATAATATTTTATAGGATAATAAATACTGTAGCTTAATCTTTATATTTCCTGCGTGCACTTTTTGATGAATATTCTGCCAAAATTTCACAAATTTGTATGCAGTTGATTTAATATTCATTAAAACTCCTACGAACACACAATATGTAAATTTAAATATTTTAACCTTTTTTATAAAACGTGTAGATCCATTGCTTGTTTTATTATAGTGTAACATAAGGTTCAACTTTTTGTATTATTTGCTTGGAGTATGTATCAAACTTAGGGATTATATTGTAATTGTGAATTTACAAAGCATTTTGAGTACCTACATACATACCTTGTGTATGTAACCGAACTGTGCTGCAATTTATTAACGTAAGAACACGCTTTGAAAGGATCGTACTATATAATCCTTTTACGGTACTAATACTACCTAAAGTATTTAAATTTTTAATACGATCTAACTATAACTTTGAATTACAGTTAAGTAAAACCGAGTTGTAGGGCAGATAATCATAATAATAATGCACTACAGTACGATGAAGCAACACTTAGTTTTAAAAAAATTACGTAAATCTATGTACAAATAATTCATCAGACTTTTTGTGTTGAAACATTAGCATTTATGAATGACGTTAATATTAATCTCTTTTGGAATAAATTACGTTGATTTTAAGGGTAAGCTATGGGTAAATAACCACGTTATATTCCTAAATTTATGATGAGAAGAAATATTTAAACCCTCCTAAGGTGAAGCTTTTAATTAATATTCATCCGCTAGCTTATGATTTATGTGATTAGTCGTTTGAAAAAATGTGTATATTGGATGATTAAATTTGCTTATTAACAGTATTAAGCATCACGATGGATGTACCTAATATAAAATTTGACTTGATGTTGTTTTTGAACAAAGTAAATCAAATACGAAATTTGTGTTTTAACCATTATTTCTTTCTAAACTTTTCCCTTTTGTATATGTTACCGCTTAGAAATAACACATAAATTAACTTTTGTAAATAGTTAAATACACTGGCGTTAGTTAAGGTCAAAGTTAAGCAATTTGACTAAATAATTTTTCAACCTACCGAAATATCGTCTTTGCATAGTTAATCTTTTGCTAATCAATTTTCTTGAAATTTACAGCAATTAAGATTGTAATTGGATAATACTGATCGAACCTTGTGGTGTTTTACGTAAGCTAAATGGAGTGATTTACGGGATTTCTTGAAACATTTCCATGACGTGAAAATTGTTTTAAGTCGTCCTTGTCTTCCGACATTGCTCTTTCAGTACATGATGTCATTATAATGGGCATGGCGTTATACATCACCAAAAAACAAAATCGTGCAGGACATTCTCGTTACCAACCGTGGTTAATACGGCTTGTGCTGATACATAATCTTTGAAAAATAAATCTTATACGAAATGGAAATCTAGTAAAACGGTCGAAAGTCATGCAGACCGTGTTAATGCCACAAATACCCGCAATATTAAGATACTTATCTTTTTTGGGCTATTATATGTTGTATTTGTATATTTAAGCTATTCAATTTAAACGCTTCGTCAGTAATAAAATTACCTTTCAGAATTGTTAAAGATGTTGAAACAATTTTGTGAAACTTCAAAAATTTTAAACGTAAACATAAGTCAGCTATTAATATCACAGTTTGAAAAACGTATAAAGCCATAAGTAGTGGTTAAGGACCGGTTCTGGACCAATTCAAGGTCACTCGCCCTCTGGTGTTGAGAAATGTAAGCTTTTGGATCTCTTCAAGGTCAAAGTTTTGGCGGGAAATTAAAATTTTTGGAGCTCGCTAAAAATGGAAATTTCAATGTCACCATCCTCATCATATTATAAGGTCGCTATGCCGTCAAACGTTTTGGCGAGGAAATTTTAATGTCATCATCATATTACAATTCTTAGAAGTCTAAAAATAGAGTGGTCAAGGCGAAAGATTATTGACCCGTAGGGGTATCGTATAACATTTCCTAGAAGTATAAAAATAGAATAAGTTCATGGAAAAAAGGAGACATTTTTGTCTGGGTTAGCGGTTTTGAAGGATGCGAATTTATAATAAAAGGCTTCCTTGGGTGCGCACGATTAAGTATTAGCAGAAATGACGAACATGATAGTATGCAGCTATTGTTGAACGAAAGAAGACGTTGGAGGTGTTGATACGAAAAATTTAAGATTAAGTATTAGCAGAAATGACGAACATGATAGTATGCAAGATAAGAAGCGCAAGAAAAGAACAGGTATTAGCTATTGTTGAACGAAAGAAGACGTTGGAGGTGTTGATACGAAAAATTAAAGACTTAAAGGTCGATTTAGGATTGTATGAAATAAATAGAAGAATGAGTCAGCTTCGAGTTTGAAAATAAAAGAACATTTAAACATATTTGGTATTAATATGTTGTAGTGTTTAAATGAGTTATTGTATTTATATGTAATAAATAATAAAAATTGTGACTTTAGGAAAAACTTTTAATTTTTAAATGCACCATATATAAAGTGAACCCTGAAATGTTATGGGACTAACAATACTCTCGTAATATTTTGTATAAATTTATCTTAATACTGTACAAAATCAATAAATTTTTAAGATAAATACTGATGTAAAATAAAATCCTTCAAATAGAAGAATGAGAGTTTGAAAATAAAAAAAAACATTTAAACATATTTGGTATTAATATGTTGAAGTGTTTAAATGAGTTATTGTAATTATGTGTAATAAATAATAGAAAAGCTTTTAATTTTAAAATGCACCATATATAAAGTAGCATAATAATGAAGTGTTCACCCTGAAATGTTATGCAACTAACAATACTCGTGTTATTTTGCATAAATTTATATTCACATTTTAATACTGATGTAAAATAAAATCCTTTATTTATTTCGGAAATATTTGTAATATGTTGTTCATTTAAAAAATTCTAACGTTTTTTTTTATTAAAGAAAGCCTTCCTTAACTGTGAAATATTACAGATCACTATTTTATATAAAACGTACATTTTTAACATTTTCCAAATTAATTGAGTATCAATAGGAAATGTGATATAGTATAATAAATGTTTAACGTATTTGTAAAGTATTTGTAATATGTTTTTTTCTAAAATAGATTTTAACGATTATATTACGAAATAAAGTAATACTAACTCTCACAATGTATCTTAGGACATTTAACATTCATATACGCAATTACAACCCATTTTAAATGGATTGTACTCGTAATGAGTAAAAAGCATGCAATTGCAAAATGCATTGCCCATATAGTATTATCAGTATGATTTGTACTATTATATTTAACTTGAAATACAAGTATTGTACTAGAATGGAATGTATAATTGCAATTATTGTTGTGTAAACGATAGACGTGTACTTGAATTATAAAGGTGATGTATGTTTGAAGGTGTATGATATAAGTAAAGATATATGTGCATATCTATGGAAAGAGATAAAAGACGACTCAATATGGACGTCAGCTTTCTCAGGGTGCAGTAGGGAATGTGAGGGAGGGTGAAAAAAAGATGCTCTCCTACAAATTTAAAATTTGCACCTAATTCTCAGAAAATAAATTTTTTTCTTCAACTCAGTTGCTTTTTATAAGTGGTAATTTATCAATTTCATGTATAAATTTATCAAAATATGAAAAAATGACTATTAAATTAACCAATTCCATTTTAAAACAACAAATGGCACTTAAAACACAACTTTTTGTACTTACGTTAGCTCAGAAGAAACATATGCATGCAATTTATCCATTTCATGTATAAATGTATCGAAATGCTTTTTAAATTTACCAATTCAATTTTGAAACAACAAACAGCACTTAAAACATGACTTGTTTTTTAATTTAGCTTGATTAGGACACCAAATTCACAATTTTCGATGGGGAGTGAATATTACTGCTTCAAGAATTGTAAGATAATGAACGCAGTTATTTTGCTTTGAAAGCATTTTATGCAGGTGTGAATGCGAACATTCTATATTTATCTTAGTGACCAATTCACATTACAACTTTGAAACGTGATTTGCAAATGTATGAATGCAATTGTGTCATTTGTATTGCATAAATACATGGCGTAAAGTTTTCAGATTTACATGCTTTTGGGAACTTTTTTGACCTTTATTTAACACAAGCTTTTTTCGCTTTTAACTGTACTATATTTTCACACTTTCTTTATATGCATGATATTTTACAATATATAAATTTGTAACGCAACATGCACTTAAAATTTGTAAAAAATGACTGCTTTACTTTGATGTACAAATTTATACATGAGTAAGTCAGACTTCCGGATGTTTTCAATTTTTTCCTAAACATAGATCATTTCACTTTTTTAGCGCAAATTGAACTATCGCTCACATTTTTTGGATAATGAGAATAATTCACGAGAAATAACAAAAATATAAAAAAAATTTACATTTATTTTTTACAATAAATTCCACAAAAAAAACATATTAAACACATCACACATCCATCCCTTCCAACGTACGCAATAAATTTTCGGTCTTTGCTATATTTTGCCGCACACACTCTAAATATTGATTAGCCTACACCAGTTCTTCATTCAGTCTTTCCAATCGCCCCATCCCCACCACCTCACTATTAATATAGTCATTGTGAAGCTTTCGTAACCACCGAATACTTATTTCCCTAAAGGC
This sequence comes from Vesta saturnalis, assembly GCA_036346205.1. Classification (NCBI taxonomy): domain Eukaryota; kingdom Metazoa; phylum Arthropoda; class Insecta; order Coleoptera; family Lampyridae; genus Vesta; species Vesta saturnalis. The sequence goes on along the minus strand of JARFJB010001893.1, from coordinate 2,257,529 downwards.
CTGAAGGGTTGGTGGGTCCTGCTCATCATCCTGCTGTGTGAGGTGCCCTTCTATAAGAGCCAAATTTTTTGCTCCATATTGTAGGTTTCGCAACGGTGGTGGTTGTGGGGGTGTTGCTATAACCGTGGTTGCTGGCGTTATGCTGAAAAGATGAATAATTTTATTTGTACTAAAAATTATCTATGAATTAATAAAAGGAAACTATAATACTAATTAAAATTATACATACCTCTCGAAATACTTCGAAAATTCATCCTCTACAACACTATCCCTTATGGAGATGATGTAGATGGTCTCTTCAAAGGGTGCTGGTTCTGCGGTGTTATTTGATGGGCGCACCAAAACATCATGAAAAAACAAGGTTTTACCTGCCTTTTTGGTGAAAGTTTAGATTGTTTGCTGGACGAAGCCATTACTAATGGTGAGTAACTAATGAGTATTTAATTCAAACTTTAACATTATATACACATGGATCTGTTAACGTTAACGAAATTGATAAGAAGTGGAAGTGGTTAGTACAATGAACTGACCTGAGCAAGCAAAGGTGACGAAGTCTAATAAATGCAGCATAATCTAGAAATGAGAAGGAATTTCGCGTGCTGTCAGCAAGGTTAAGTTAATGCATATTCTTATCAAACACCACAAAGTGCAATGTATGACCTCTGCAAGCAAAGGTTATGCAGCATTAGCCATGAGAACAGTATTGATGTCAAGGTTAATAGATGTTCCCAGTAAACGCTACAAAATGCAATCTATTCGTCTGTCTATGAACACTGAAGCTCTTGCAACAAGTTATAAGCAGTTTTGACTTTGAATGCAGGGTTTATATTACTATATAAGCAGATAAAGAGCAGTTTTATACCAGTCAGTATATTGCACTCCCGACTAGAATTGCAATTATATACCTAAAGTACTTCTATAGTTACTTAAACTATTAATTTTTACATATCAGTTTTAATAAATATAATATTTGTTTCCATTACTACATAATCGACAGCGCGTGTGCTTCATATTTTCTTGCAGTCTTGGATACAGTTTTGAAGGTAATTATGAGTAAGGGTATACCCAGTAGTAGTGATATTGTTTATTTAACAAGAAGTATTATTCCATTGTTGAAAACCAGAAATGAATTTGTAAAGCACATCCGTATAATTAACACTAATATTAAGCTATTGCAAGATATAATTCAAAATAAAATTTATTTAGAAACATGCGAAAATTTGCTTAAACTCTAAAGTAATTTATCATTGCTACATCTTATAAGAGTTAAACAGTTAAAGAACGCTTCAGAGAAAACAGGTAGTGGAATTGTCAATGTCACTAAAAAGCGTACACGCAAACTAAGTTGGTACTCTCTCGATTCATGTTTTAATGGTGGGTTAATTACAGGAATTATAGTCAATATAGCAAACATCAAGGACCCTCTTATTTTTTTACAAAATACACGAAAGGTTAAATTAATGCTAAGGCAATCGATGCTAAAGGTGAATGTCTTTTTAGTCTGAAATTTTGTCCATCCTCAAAATCACGTTATCTAGTTGAAGACATTTACCATAAAAAATTATGCCATCAATATTGCGACCAATTTACGTAAGTGGTATAATGAAAACGTTTATTATAAATTACAGAAAACATTAGAGGAGTTTTCCGAAAGGGATTCCGGTTAGGCATTACATGAGTATTAAATTTAAAGGTGAATATTAATAGCTATGTCCCACTTAGAGGTGGCCTTTTAACTTAAGTTAAAGTTCCCTACTTTATAGCAGTAAAGCATGCGGTAGTGAATGTTAAAAATGACGATGAGTATTGCTTCCTGTGGGCCGTTGTATCGGCACTATATCCCGTGCAACATCATTCAGATAGAGTTTACAGTTATCCTCATTTTAAGGATGTGTTGAATTATGATTGAACTCCCTTCCCCATTAAACTAGATGTAAAGAAATTTGAACAGTTAAACAAACTCTCCTTTAATTTGTTTTGCATTCAGGGGAAAGTTATATTACCATTTGTATTAAGTGAAAATCAAAATAGTGCGAGGGAGCTCATAAATCTTTTATTAGTTTCTGCTAATTATCAAGCTGCGGGTGATATTAATACAAAAAATAATACTGTTTATCATTTCACGTGGATTAAAAATATGTCGGCTCTTTTTTCTAAACAACTATCGAATAAGGAGCACAAGAAATTCATTTGTTATCGATGTTTGAATCATTTCTCTTCAGATCATGTTCTACAAAAACACATCACTCACTGTCATCAACTTAATCGATGCTCTGTCAAGCTACCCACTGAAGCAGAAAAGTTTCTGCAGTTCAAAAATTTCACATTCCAGGAAAAGGTGCCGTTTGTAATTTATGCAGATTTAGAAAGTATTTTAGAAAAGTGTTCAAATTTAACGGACATCGATAATAATACGATATTTTACTCCAAACATACAACCTTCAGCATTGCTTACTACTTGAAGTGTTCATACAATGATTCTTTATCACGATTAAGACTTTATAGAAGAAACGATTGCATTCAATGGTTTGTTAAACAGCTTCAAAGTATTGCACATTGGACTACCGAAATAATCAATAAAATATTTCCTATGGATACTTTAACTCTCAATCAGGTCGAGCACTTTGAAAGCATCACGATTTGCCACATTTCCGGAAAAAAACCATTTACTGATTATGATATAATAGTTAGGGATCATAACCATTTTACTTGTGCATTTCGGGGAGCATCACATTAGAATTGTAACCTAAACTATAAAGACTCCCACATTCTGCCAGTCGTGTTTCATAATTTGTCAGGTTATGATAGTCATTTCCTCATTAGAGAATTAGCTACTGTTCCCGGTGAGATTTCACTGCTACCCATAAACAAAGAAAGATATATATTTCACGAAAGTAATACAAGGCACTAAAATTAGGTTTATATTTCTTGACTCTTTCAGATTTATGAGAAGTAGTATTGAAAAGTTGTCGGACTATTTGGAAAATAGTAAACAAATGATTACCCACGCTAATTGTAACAATACCGAAGAATTTTCGCTACTAGTTCGCAAAGGTGTGTTTCGTTATGAATATCTCGATACTTGGGATAAACTAAGTGAGACCAGACTCCCTCCCAAGGAAGTGTTTTTCAGTGATCTCACTAATGAAGGAATCAATGGTGCGAGTTTTGCACATGCAGTTATTGTTTGGAACAGATTTAATATTAAATCGTTAGGGGATTACTTGGATTTGTATCTAAAAACGGACGTTCTACTGTTAGCAGACATTTTCGAAACCTTTCGACAAACTTGATCCTCTGCACTATTATACAGCCCCAGGTTTGGCATTCGATGCTATGCTTAAAATTACACAAGTACAGTTAGATTTATTTACAGACATTGATATGCTAATGTTTATTGAGAGAGGAATAAGAGGCATGGGGGAAAAATTTGATCCCACTTTCGAAAGTGTGTATATAATGTACTACGACGTCAATAATTTATATGGAGCCACCATGTGAGGATTTATGCCATTTAGTGATTTTTCTTTTGTTGATAATTTTGAAGCTTTAGATTTAATAAATCGTCCCGATGATTCGGAAATTGGCTATATAGTCGAGTGTGATTTAGACTATCCCATAGAATTACATGAGAGCTACAGTGATCTACCATTGGAACCCGAACATATGGTACCACTCGTATCTGATTCCAAAATGAAAAAATCATTTCTTATCCTAAACATAATTATGTAGTTCATTACAGAAATTTGAAAGTATATTTAAAATATGGATTACAGTTGGTAAAAGTACATCGTATATTACGTTTTAAACAGTCCCCGTGGTTAAAAAAATATATCGATTTAAATGTCACCATGCACCAGCAATCTCAAAATGAATTTGATTAGAATTTTTATAAATCAATGATTAATAGCGTTTTCGGGAAGCTGATGGAAAATGTACGTAAACATAAGGATATACGTTTAGTAACAAAATGGGAGAGTCGCTATGGTGCTCGTGATTATAAAACAAAACAAAGTTTTCATAGTTGTACAATATTTGATAATGATATGCTTATCACTCAAATGAATAAGCTAGAAGTATATTTCAATAAGCCTATATATGCAGGATTCAGTGTTTTAGACGTTTCAAAAACTTTTTTATACAATTTTCATTACGGTTACACGCTACCCAAGTTTCATAATAATGCTAAGCTCTTGTACATGGATACGGATAGCCTCATATACGCCTTTTCAGTTCCCGATATATATGAATACATTAAAAAGGACATTGATAAATTCGATACATCTGATTATAGCCCCAACAACATCTTTGGAATTCCATTAGTAAATAAAAAGTCCATGGCTTAATGAAAGATGAAAATCATTGCGCGATTATGTTGGAATTTGTAGGACTTCGTGCAAAAATGTATGCTTACATGGTTGATGAAGAAGTTGAGATCAAAGAAATATGATGTGTTTACAATCAAACAGAATAAAGTAGCACTTAATCCTTGTGATGATAAACGACTAATAAATTTCAATTTCATGATACTAGACCTTGGGGATTTAACTTTACATAGCATTTTATTCGTCTTCTGTTTCAGAAAACAATTTTATCATTATGAACAGTCTTGAAGACAAATTGCAGGAACAGCTATGGTACAGTAGTGATAAAATCTACAGAAAATACCTGAAGCGTTCTTTGATGGAGAAGTCCTCCCCCGAAAGCTATTTATTTGTACTGAATATATTACAATATATTGTTATTCCTGATGAGTGTTTTTACTGGTGTGCTATAAACTCAAAGTGTGCAAATGAAGTTATTAAGACATTACTTGATAAAAAAATTAAATTAGAGTTCTTAAGTTTTCAGACTCTATTACTCTGTTGGGTATGACTGTATCTCCAAATCTCTCATGGGTTGACCATCTTCTGTGAGCTACCAAAACAGCTGCTCGTAAAATAGGCTTTTTGTACAGATCTAAGCAGTACTTTACCACTCGACAACTCCTTTTGCTGTATAAGGCCTAAATTAGGCCTCATCTGGAATATAATTCTCACCTTTGGGTTAGTGCTCTCCAATACGCTCTCGATATCGTTGATCGCATTCAAAAGAGAGCGATTAGGCTTATAAATAACCCGTCCTTAACTTCTCACATACAGTCCCTTGAGCATAGAAGGATAGCTTCAGTTCTTTCTTTGTATTATCGTTATTACAACGGCTATTGTGCTGGTGAATTACATTCTTTGATACCATCTCCGGCTATCTTTGCGAGAAACACTCGGTTCGCTCATTCGCATCATCAGTATGCAGTACAAATCTCCACTTGTCGTACCAAACGGGCGCAATCCACATTTTTCTAAATGGATTCTAAACTCTGGAATGATCTCCCTAGTTCCTGTTTTCCTCTCACTTATGATATGAGAAAATTTAAGGTAGCTGTTCATAGGCATCTATTGGCAATTCATTATCCCTCTATCCATCCTCCTAAGTGTTCCTGAGTGCTTTAGCACGATATTCCTTATTTAGCCTGTTCAGATCCACAATCATAAAAAAAAAGACGATAGCATTAAAAGTTTTATGAAATTGTGTACCGATAAAGGCTACAATTCATTAACTTTTGATAAAGTAGATAGGATCTTAGACGATATGAATGTACTTGGTGACATACCGCTTAAAATATATATATATATATATATATATATATATATATATATATATATATATATATATATATGTATATATATAATTTATTATGGGTTCATGATGTGTGAGCCAGATTCGGTGATATGGCCATCCAGTAATTTAAGTGATTATAGAAGTACTTTAGGTTCACTTTATAAGATAATGAAACGAAATAAATGTAATATTTATATTTAAAAAATAAAATACTATTATTTTTTTGTGCGTTCTATTTCATCTAAGAGCTACATCCTTTTATACAAACTATATAACTAATATGTGTAATTTATTTCACAAATTATAGGTTAAATGTTATAAAACAATATCATCCTTATTGATCCATGACCTTTCATCCAATCCCCACCATTTTACGAATAACTTATTATTCTTAGAGCGAAGCACTTTTCCTACTAGATGCACATCAGGATACTTTGTTTTTTGTAATTCATGTTAATAAAACCCTCCCAGTACAGACTTTCCCTTCATGTCTTCCAGCATGTACGTAGTGGGGTTAGTAATGCGAACTTTCACAATCTTAAATAGTTCACTAGACCAATTGGGTGTGTATCCTTTGGCGAAAATACTTTTAAATTTACTTATTCGTACTATGTCACCCACAGAATATCGATTCCTATCGAATATTTTTATGTGAGTGTAAGCATCTAGCTTTGTATGATTATCGACATCTTTGGGCTTCATTCCGCTAGTTTTATGCTTACGATTGTTGGTTATGGTATCAATTGTATCAATCCATTTGTATTTACCTTGTAGGATAAATTAGTTATATAGAGCACCCTTAATGGTTCTGATAACACGTTCCGCAATTGCAGCCTTCTTTGTGCTATAGGTGGAGTAATGATTGACTCCATAACGCTCCATTAGTTTAGTAAAATGCTCATTGTAGAATTCTGTCTGAAAATTGGTAGGTTTCCGTCATTTTTTGAAGATTTTTGCATGGCCTTGGTAACTTCTTGACCTGTTTTCGTTTTTAATCCTTTAGTCCATAAGTATTTCGAAAAACAGTGGATAACCACTAATATACACTTATAGTCCCTATTTTGTTTGGCATATGTGTTAAATTCAACCAAAAGTCATCAAACCCTCCAGTTATTGTGCGCCTTCGTTTAAAATTTTTTCGAGCAGGTTTATGCAATTCGTTGACGAGTTGTAATTTGGACAAGGTACTAATTTAACCACAATTTTTTTAAGTCGATACAGTTTTTGCTCCAACACTAGATAAGCGTTAGAGTTTCCTTTAAAAGCTTTCTGAACTGCTTGTAATATATATATATATATATATATATATATATATATATATACACTGTGTCCGTAAAGTATGGAACAAATTAATTTTTTGTTTTACACTTAAGTTCATTTCTACTTTAAATTAAATCCAAGCAATAATTAAAACATTCACGAAAACCATAAATATTGTAGTACTAAACTGTCACTGAACATCAATAAATTACTAAACAAATATGACATTTCACAAAAAACTAGACGACTATGTTTTTTTTAAATTGGTAAGAATTAATTTCTTTCATATTCTGTCTGCTAGACCACATGTACCAAACATGTTTGAAAACAGCTCATTTTTATTAATCTAATAATGTAACAAACATTACAAACTACATTTAAACCAATTGCCGCTAGACAACAAGTATTTTTGATAATATTGTTAATTTAACTAATAAAGAATGTAATGGGTTACTTTATGAGCACACACAAAGCTATTGTATTTTTGTCCACCCTGTACCAATTGGAATCAACATGCGATACATTTTTGGAATCAGCTCAGCTAGAGCAATCCGAAAATTGAAACAAAATGGGGTGTTCCATTTAAAAAAAATGGCGGTGACGTCATTACTCGAAAGTAATTCACCCTGTATATTAGATTATTATTTTAAAATGCGGTAAATTAAAATCAAAAATCGACGTGTTTCAGGATTATTTCTTAAAATGCTCTGTTTAGCTAAAATTAATTTGTTCCATACTTTACGGACACAGTGTATATATATATATATATATATATATATATATATATATATATATATCTTTCTGGTAGACTGTTCAGGAGTCCTCTTCAGCCCTGGTCAATCCATGTTTGTTGGTGTTGCGATGTTTTGTGTTATTGTATAGTTTACGTTCATGAGATTTTACGTATAAAAAAAAATAAAAAAGATTTATTTATTTAATATTTAATAATGCGTTAATTGGATTAAGTGTGTATGTTGTTGAGTGGGGTGTACCGTGCTTAGTGTGATTATTAGATTCGTTGTCCGGTTTCTTGCTAGGTCGTCATCGAATAGAGGGCATATGGGATGTTGTCTAGGAATGCTTCTATCTCCTCGGGGAGTTCGTCAAGGAGTTGTGTAAGGATCGCGGTGGGACGTTTGAATTTTAATTTAGGTTGTCTTCGTGGGAATTGGGGAAAACGGTAGTTGTAGTGTGTGGTAAGGATCTCTTTGGCAAGGATAGGGTCGCCGAAGATTATTTTATGTGAAAAGTTTTTCTGTAGTGTTTGGATTCTGTGTGTGATGGTTGGTATGTTTGCGTCTTGTGTTATGAGGTTGCTAGGGTACCTGAGAGGTAACCTGTGTATTCGGCGTTCACAGGAAGCAATAGAGGAAAGGTAACTGGGGTTTATGTCCGTGCATATGGGTGCTCGGAAATCCATAACAGGGCGAATATATGTCATGTAAGTGTGTTGTAGAGTTTTGGGGTGGCACCTCTCATTCTACCCCGGAGGGCGCCCAGTAGGTTTGCGAGGTTGCTTATCCTGTTAAGTGTTCTTTGTATATTGGGGAGCCCATTGAGGGTTCTACTAAAGAGGATTCCTAGAAAGGCGACTTCTTGTTGTAGTGGGAGGCTTTCTTGGTTTGGGGTAAGGGAAACGTTCCTGGAGGTAAGGTTTGGGAACTTATCTTCGGTGTAATTAGGTTGTCGGAAGAGGATTGGTTGGGTGTTGGTGGGATTGACGGAGACTCTCCACCGGTTCGCTCAGTTGGAGAAGTTCCGAAGGGTTTTGGATATGAGGCGGGAGGCCGTTTCGCTGTTCCGATTAACAGCCCAGAAGGCGGGGTCATCCGCAAACTGCGCAACGACTACTCCGGAAATGTCGGATGCGAAGATAATACAGAGGATCGGGGCTAACGCAGAACCTTGCGGTACGCCTGCTGTAGGGTGGAAAGGATCTGAGAAGCTTTTCTCTAGTTTGATCCGAACTGACCGATTTGTCAGGTACGAGAGTAGGAGTTTGGAGAAGGGGTCGGTAATGCTGAGGTTACGGATCTTGTGCAGGAGACCGGCGTGCCAAAACCTGTCAAATGCTTGCTTAATGTCCAGATGGCATTGCTTGTGATTGAATACTCCGGTGGTCTCTGTAAGCAGCTTCGTTTGGGACGGAAGCCGAGTTGGCTGTTGGGAAGGAGGTCGTTAAATTCTAGGTGGTCCCTTTGTCGCCTGGCTAGAATCTGCTCTAAGCCGGTCGGGGAACATCTGGAAGAGGGAGTGAGTAAGGATCTGAAGTAAGTCCTTTATGGATAGGGAGTCGGTGTCGGGAGAGGGTTTAAGGTGGGCTGTCTTCCAAGTCGGACTCTTCAGAAGACAGGATAGGTTCGACGGAGAGCTGGGAGGTTCCCGCTGCTTCCGACACGTAAGGAGAAGATAGGGTGAGCTTCCCTGCAGTTGTACACCTTGGGTTAATCGAGGATTTACAGGAGGACGATCTGAAGCTTTAGCCACAGTTGGGACATCGGGTAGCGCGGGTGGGACACTCCTCAGCGGTATGCCCCACCTACGTGGAAGTGGAGTAATACTTAGGGAGTGGCTGAGGGATAAGGGAGGGTTTGAAACTGTAGATAAGGGAGGGTTTGAAACTGTAGTGTCGCCCCAACATGACGACACCGCGTGCGAGGAGGTATTCAAGAGTGGTTTGGGATGAGGTTATAACACGGATAAGTGATGTGGAGGTGTTGGTCGCCTTAGGGGTGATGCGAACGGCCTTCCTCACATGTGGAAGATCGATCGCACCGAGGATCTCGGGTTCTAGGATGTCCTTATCTACGTGACGAATCACGCAGGAAAAGGAGCGCGCTCTAGGAGTGGTGTTGTAAGGACGGGGACCGGATAGTTGGGTAAGGGTAACGAAATGGTACCGCAGCCGAAGCTGTGTACCACCCGGCAAGGGAGAAGAGGTCTCTAGGAGACAGATGTGGTTATGGTTAAACGTTAAGTTTAAGCAGAGATGGTTTAGGGGTTTAAAGGATGTGAATAGGGATATTTATGTGGATATGGATTTCGGGATATTGCGAATGCAATACCTCGAGTGAGAGCGGATGGGAGTAGGGTTAGGGGAGGTGGGTGTAGGAATGACGGTAGGTACAGGTGCCTTGGAAGGTGTGGGTAAGAGGGCGGGTTTGTGTGCTTGTGAGGGTTTGTGTGAGTGTGAGAAAAATACTAAAAGAGCAGTAATTGTATCCATTTCATATTCAACGTGTACAGGCGCTACTACCTCGAGACTTCTTACAGCGTCTAGTTTTGTGCCATTGGATTCTCAACGTAGCTACTCAAAATCCTAATTTTTTAAACGACGTTTTATTTACTGGCGAGGCAAGTTTTTCCAGAGATTCTATATGAAATTGTCATAACAATCACTTATGGAGTGGTTGATATTTCCCCCCATTACAATTAAATAGCGAATCTTGTCATCACTTACTACCTACACTTCTTGAAGGAATTCCTCTTCACCCCAGACAAAATTTATGGTATATTCACGATGGTACCCTAGCCCATTTTAGCATTAATGTACGTCGTCACTTAAATACACTGTATCAAAATCGTTGGGTAGGTAGGGGAGGTACGTAACATTGGCCAGCTCGTTCTACTGAATTAAATCCCTCAGATTTCTGCATATGGGTTTTTCTCAGGCCATTAGTCTACTAAAACTCGGTCGAAAATGTTGAAGATCTTAAGAATCGAATTAAAGCCGGCCGTGAGACATTAATAATAATAATAATAGGGGAGTAAAGTCAAACCAGCACCTCTACGTGGTACTCCCTGGGTAACGCTAATTGATAACGGTGAATTGATGATCCTGGCAGTTGAGAGTGAGGAGTGTCCACCCAACACACTGCTTTGGCCTCTGCTTCACTGTAGACGGGAGGTCTCGTGCTAGCCACAGGGGATCAATCGGCTTGTCGTCTCTTTATTCCTTACACTTCCTTCAAGCTTTCTCTGTTCTAGTTCCTCCCTTGTTTTTCTCTTCTTTCTTACATGTTCTTCTGTGGAGTCGACGTTGGTGAGTCGTTGCAAGACAAGAGAATTTTCCTCAACTTGGGCGGCTATGTTTCCTATGTATTTTTGGCGATATACTAGCTTTGATCTGGCTCCACGAAAATTAACAGCAAGTAAAGAGACGGAGACTGGACCCCGGTTCTTACTTGTCAAAAAATTAAATGGTGGTGATTTTGGAAGAACTAATCCTTTTCTAATTTCGCGTTCTATTTATTGATTAATCGGAGAAGTAAACGGATGTAGGAAAGTAAAAGATGGACTCCTCATAGACACAATAAGTAGCAAACAGTCTAAAAGGTTATTAGAAGTTACAAGATTTTGTGACTCGGATGTGGAAGGTGAACTACATGGCAGTTTAAACAACAGTAAGGGTGTAGTATACTGTAGAGATCTCTTAAATTGTACTTGCGATGAGATAAGAGAGGGAATGAAACATCAAGGTATTATAGATGTAAAGCGGATATCTGCGAAAAGGGATGGCGAAAGTGTGGGAAGTGCATGTCACATATTAACATTTGATTCGCCCAACCTTCCAAAGAAAGTTATCGCTGCTATCTATAGTTTAGAGGTTCGTCCATACGTACCTGCACCAATGAGGTGCTTAAATTGTTTGAAATTTGGACATATTGCGATAAGATGCAATAACACCTAGTAATCTATATGCGGTAAAGATGTACACGGAGATCATGCACAATGTCTTACACCACCTAAGTTTATTAACTGCGGAGGAACTCACACCTCCAGATCAAAAGAATGCCCAATTTATAAAAATGAAGCTGCAATTCAGAGGATCAAAGTTATAGAAAAACTTACATACCCAGAGGCAAAACGAAAAGTGATAAGCCAGACTTCTACAGCAGCGGCATCGTATGCTCAGTCCGTTCAGACAAAAATTGCAACGGTGGCAGAAATTATTGAAAAAATGGCCCCTGAATTGGTTGTGACGATATCAAAAAAGGTGTGTGATATATTAACCCCTACAATAAGGTCGACCCTTATTGACAGTCGTAATATGCCACCACCTATTCCACCAAAGGACACTGAAAGTTCTGTTATTGAAAAGAGGAAAAGGTCACCTGCGTCATATGTTGAAGAAGATGTGGGAATACCCACGAAACCCTAACGGTGTCCCCAGAAACGAAAATAGTAGAGGCTCTATATCGAGCCAGAAATCACAAGAAATTAACGAAACCTCCATGTGTACGGGCGATTGCCCTACAGACACTGAAGGTTTATTAGAGATGTGATAAATAACTGTGTATTATTCTTGACCATCTGTTAAGGTACCTACTTTCATGTTTCATTGTTTGTTCTGTATATACGATTATTTGTCTAGTCTTGTATATGTTTATTTATACTTATGTATTAAATTAAGCTTGTGTGATAATTTATCTAGTCATATTTTGTGTGTATATATGTTTATATATTTATTTATTTATTATAATATATGTGCGTATTTTATCTACTATTAAGATATCAATCTTTCTTATCACTGTTTAAAAAATCTTAAGGCAACTTAGTACTATATATCAACTCTAAAATTCGATACAAACGAAAATATTTTGTAGTGGAACTATAATGGATTAAAATTACATTACTGCAACCTTAAGATGGTGTTAGTCAAATATAATCCTTTCTGTGTGTGCCTCCAAGAAATCCATTTAAAGGGCGAGGAAAGGTTCCAACTTAAAGGTTACCAAAACTTTAGCAAGAATAATTCCTTAAATATTCGAGCAAGAGGAGGAGTCTCCATATATGTAAACAATAATATTCCAGTAAAAGATATTAAATTGAAAACCTCAATACAAGCAGTGGCTATCCAAATTGAAACACCTATTAAAGCTACTATATGCAAAATATACCTTCCAGAATTTAATTGGAATATAGACGACATTGATGGTGTAATATAACAACTTTCTTCGCCTTTTCTGTTAATTGGTGATCTTAACGCGCACTCTACAGCATGGGGTTCAATTACCACAGACCGACGAGGTCTCATCCTAGAAGAGATCATTGAACGCAACCCGTTTGTATTACTAAATACTGGCGCCTCTACTCACTTCAATGGGAAATCAAATAATTTTTTCCAGTCATAGACTTAGCATTTGCTTCTCCAACATTGGCACTACGGTTAAGGTGGGATGCTCATGAGGATTTCAAAAATAGTGATCACTGTCCTATTAGTATTACTCTCCCAACAAAACGTTTTATAGAAAAGCGCACAAAAAAACGGATAGTCCAGAACGCAAATTGGGATTTGTACTCAGAAATAATAGGTAGTTCTTATATTAAACCGGGTAACATAAATGACTTAGTCTGTGAATTTACAAACAACATCATAAATGCAGCAGAAAGATGTATACCACAAACCACAAAAAATGTTAAGTCATCAAGTCATCGGAACAAAAAGAAAGCTTTAAATAAATTTAAAAGATGCCCCACTGAGGAAAACCTCATCGCTTTTAGAAAAACACGTGCAATATCACGCAAAACTATCATCACAAGCAAAAGAGGTCGTGGAAAGGATATGTAAATTCTATTAATTCGAATACTCCAATCGCTGAGGTTTGGAAAAAAGTTAAAAGAATATATGTAAAAACCTACGAAGCAACATCAAGGCTCCTGAATATAAAAGACAAAGTAGTTGAAACTACTGAGGAAACAACAGAAAGCTTTGCAGATCATTTTCGATTCTTAAGCAGTTCAGAACGATACGACGATAATTTTTCACTTATCAAACAACAAACAGAAACACTCATAAATTTCAATAACAGTAAAGAACTTGAGTACAATAAACCCTTTACTTTATATGAGTTAGAGGAAGCACTGAGTAATCTTGGAGACTCTAATCATCCCTATCCCAAAACCAGGTAAGGACATTACCAAGCCTGAAAACTATAGACCCATATCACTTACCTCGTGTATGGGTAAAGCTTCGGAGAAGATGATTAATGATCGCTTAATATGGCTGTTAGAATCAAAACGTCTCTTACGTCAGTACCAAAAAGGATTTTCTACGTGGACAACATATGATAGCTGTCGCATTTGATTTGGAGAGGCGTATGACCTAACTTGGAGGTTCAATATTATTAAAAAACTTAATGACTGGGGATTAAAAGGAAACTTACCAATAATCATTCAAAGTTTCTTATCTAACCGTTCCTTCAAAGTTAGAATTGGAACGACTGTCTCCAAAACTCTATGCATGGAGAACGTATCCCACAAGGATATGTCTTAAGCTGTACGCTATTCTTAATTGCTGTAAATCACCTAATTGATTCGGTTAAAGCACCACTTTCAGCCTGTTTATATGTGGATGACCTCATTATGTTTTGCAGCGGTGTAAATATTGAGGATGTTCAGACAGTTATTCAAAATGGAATCGACCAATTAGTGGATTTGGCTGAAAGCACTGACTTTATATCGGAAACGAAAACTCAAGCCACCCACTTTTGTAGACTTCGGCGAGCATAACAATCCTCTACTAAAAGTAAAAGGACAAAACATCAATTATCACCGACACATCAGAGTGTTGGGAGTAACTTTCGATAAGAAACTCTATTGCGGATCATATTCGAATGGTAGTAGACAAATGTAAGAAAAGGATGAACATTACACGCTGCTTATCTAGTATTAGTTGGGGTGCAGACACTCGTCTGCACGCCCGTTTCATCTAAAATAATTAGATAAAATTCATAATACTAGGCTCAGGATATCAATAGGTGCTTTCAGAACTAGTCCAATAGGAGCAATATATTGTGAAACAGGCATTCCTTCATTAAAACACAGAAGGAATAGTTTAATGCTCAACTACGTTACAAAAACTGTCACCCTTCCTTATCGTATTAATAACCAAATATTATTTGACACTGATACAAGGGATACGTATAGAGCGAAACCTACTGTAACAAGACCAGCTATCGTTCGGGCTTTAGAAAAAGCAACTAGATATTGAGATTACATCCATATTCTCACCTTTATTTACTGAATATCCACCCGGGATTGCAACAAAGATCACTTTCTGGTTTGATTTGAGTACCTACCTTAAAACTTAAACATGTAGGTCTATCTATCAACATAACTTTATTAACGCAGTAAGAGAATATGTTGAACCATCTGACAAGAAATAAATTAATAGTGATAGGGTGGACACCTGGACATGTTGGCATACAGGGTAACGAAGCTGCCGATTTAGCGGCACGAAATGAAACTATGACTACCGCTTCAAACGATATTACCGTAAAACCTGAAGATTTTAAGAACCATATCAGGTCAAAACTGTATCAGTTGTGCGCAGCATAATGGGGTATTGTAAACACACAGCTGCAACTAATTAAAAAACATGTTGGACCATGGAAAAACGTCAGTGGGCTGACAAGAAGAGAAGAGGTTGTACTGACCAGAACAAGAATTGGCCATACGAAGCTAACTCACCCATACTTACTTGGAAGGCAAGACCCTCAAAATGTGAAGTATGTGATGTGTATGTATCCAGCCCTCATATATTGCTAGAGTGTCCCAGATAGAAATATACCAAGGAGGTTTGAAAAAATATGAAATATGATATGAGTGCGATAAACCAAATAATAAAATTTCTCAAAACAAGTAATTTATTTAAAGATATTTAAAACTAGTAATATGATATATTACCTAATGGCCTCTGTAGCCGATGCTATTTAAAAAAATAAAAATAATAATAATAATAGGGTTATTGTTGTTCTACAGAATAAATCCAATTACACAACAATGAGCATAACAATTAATTAGTAGTGTAAGTAAATATAAATTATTGCAGCATTCTCCAATAAAATATAATAAATATATATATATATATATATATATATATATATATATATATATATATATATATATATATATATATTATATATATAATAACTACCTAACATAGTAAAACTAAAAATCATATTCTAAACACCTTAAATTAAAACTAAACAAATTATTCGAATACAAAATTTATTCGAACATAATATGATTCCGTTGATAATTAAAATTACATCCTTATTACTGCTCTCAACAATTCCGGTAGGTAACGAATTAAAGCTCACATCGTAGTGCTGACAAATTGTATTAAAGTTTAAGGATAACCGTACGGTTGGTGCTTTAAAGAAAATATTTGTTCTTGGTGTGGCGTACGTAAATGTCAGTGGAAATCTTGACGTTCGAGCAGAAATCGAAAAGTTTAAACGTGATAAGAGGTAGGGACAATCGATATGGATATGAATGAACCGTGTAAAAATTTTAAACTATTGCGCACACGTCGTAATTCCATGGATTGAAAATTAAAACGTGAATGTAACAGTTCATTCGGAAATCCTCTTTCAGGATAGTGACCTTCAATTTTAAATGTAACATATTTATTAAATTTACGCTGGATGTTATCAATAGCGTACTTCATGAATTGGATACCATATTAAAACACAGTATTTAAGTTTAGATCGTACAAGTGCGAAGTATAAAGAAGATAGAGAGTGATGATTTGTAAATAATCTACAATTTCTAATGATAAAACCTAAAATTTTAGATGCCGAAAAACAAATGTACTGGACGTGTTCAGTGAAGTGTAACTGGTAATCAAAGATTACTCCTAGGTCTTTTATAATTGAAGTACGGCTAAGGTTTATTGAGATGGCAGAATATTGAAAACTGATTATTTCACGCTTTTTACTAAACGATAGAACCTTGCATTTACTTATGCTATGTTATTTTGAGCGCAACGTTTCGGAAGCGCACTCTGCTTTCGTCATCAGGCTTAGCCCTGAGAAGGACTGTGTTCGCACTTGAGTCGAATTCATATGTTATGATTTTTCCTAAGCACTTGGCTACTCTCAGATTCGTACTGTGTACCTTTCACTTACAAGTCTAACACCTTTACCGCTGAGCCACTGACCAAGGCCTGATGACGGAAGCAGAGTTCGCCTTTGAAACGTTGCGCTCAAAAAGCAAAAACTGTGGAAATAAGCCGATCAACTCAACTAATATGAAACCACAGTTACAAAAAAACACTTATAATACAGAATTAATAACTCGGTACGGCCCCAAAGTCAAACAACTTTCTAGAAAGCTTGAAACATCGATGAACAAGCTAGCACTAGAGGAGAACCACCTAGTCTTCATCTGCAAAGCCCGTGATAACAACGTAATACCCACCGGGCTGAATGTCAAGCTGCGATACTCAGCCGAAACATATCACTCATCGCAAAGAGAGCTAACGAAGCGTTAGTCAAAGAACGAATCAGATATCACCGTTAAAGAATATACCAGCTCGAACACCAATCCAAGGAGATCAGAAAAACCATTCGAAATCGAGTGAACGAACAAGATAGGATAAATACGGCCAGTATAAGTAAAGGCTTGAACTATGCGATAACACCGAGGTATACTCCGAAAGTAGATTTAACAACGGCAGTTAAAGAAACAGCTATGAAATTAGATCCTGAAGAAGCACAAGAGTACAGAAGTAAGGATAGATCAGTCTTAGATTCATCTATGCGAAATAAACGTAACCTCTCTAACGTAGAAAGGAGAGCGGTCACTTACCTTAAGAATAACCCAACGATCGAAATTCTCGTGGCAGACAAAGGAAACGCTTTAAAGGGTATGGACACTTACAACAGTAAGATCCAACTACTGGACGTGGGCGAGTACAAACAAATACCAAAATACTCCACACCATCAGTAGAAAGATACCTGACGCTGGCAAAATATAAGGGTGAGGTTACCAGAGAAATAGACTTACGCCACACTACAGCAAACTCCGTATCTGTACGGCCTACCAAAGATTCAGAAGCAACGAATTCCTTTGAGACCAATTATGAGCTCGACAAGTTCACCTTGTCACTCATTAGCACACTATCTGCTAGGAATCATCACACTCTTATCGGGAAAAACCGAGCTTATGGTAAAGAATACGCAGCGCTTCGTGGAAACCATCAGAAACTTACAACCAAACCACGAAGAAATACTGGTAAGTTTCGACATCGTGAGCAAATTCACAAATATGGCCATCGATAAGGCACTAACTATCATAAGGGACGGACTGGAAAAGGATGAAACGTTAGACGAACGTACACAACTCTCGGTAAACACAATAATGGAACTTCTGACAATATGCATTAGAACTACATATTTCCAAGTAGAAGACAAATTCTGCCAACAAGAGTATGGAATGGCGATGGGTTCCCTACTATCACCGATACTGAGCAATACATATATGGAAGACTTTGAAGACTACGAATTCACGGAAAAACCAAGGATGAGGTTTAGGCACGTGGACGATGCTTTCCTAGTTTGGCAACACAGCAAGCATAAGCTAGGTGAAATCCTAGATCATCTAAATATCCGCGCACCCTCCATGAAATTCACAAAGGAATTGGAGTCGGAACAAAAACTGCTATTCCTGGATGTACTTGTACACAGGAATGACAACACTTTCACGACAAGTGTATACAGGAAATCTACCTACACGGGGAGGTACCTACACTACAATCACCACAAAAACGTGAAGTTAGGCGTGGCAAAATGCTTGTACGATAGAGCGAAAACAATACGCTCAAAACAAGAGGACCTGAACAAATAAAAAGGAAATATCGTTAAATCACAAAGAAAATGGCTACCCCAATCTAACAGCTAACCTAAACAGGGAAAGGGTAAACGGAAAAGAAGAACCCAAATATACGCGATAATACCATATATACAAGGTACCTCAGACAAAATACGAAGGTTAGGCAGAAAATACAAGATACGTATTGCCTTCAAATCGAACAAAACGCTCAGGGGAGTACTAACCAAAACCAAACCATACAATGAAGATCAGAATTCCAAGAATTGTGTATACAACCTACCATGTGAATGCGGCAGAGCATACATATGAAAGAGCAGTGAGAACGCAGGAACATATGAGCAACGTCCGCAAGGGCGAAACAGAAAAATCAAGAATCGCCGAGCATGTCTGAAACGAAGACCACCGCATCCAATGGGATAACATACAGATAGTGTCAAAGGACGAGAATACAATCTGCCGGAAACTCAAAGAAGCACCATACATTGCACTAGCAGAAAATCCAATAAGCCAAGTTAGTGTGGAAATGAAACCCATATGGATTCTAATAATGCGCGAAGAGCTTAATCGCAGTGTATCTGCACAATACGTTATAGCACAACATGCGCAAGAAACTACTGCATAACCACGAAAAATTTATTATATACATACAGTACCGGCCAAAAGTTTAGACTCACCCTCATAATGTAGGGATATTAATAAATAAGACGAGTTTAATCACATGAATTCATTAAGCAATTATATTTCCAGAAAAAATAGTTCAGGAACAAAATACAATGTAAAATTTCATATACAGACTATGATTTCTCCCAATTTTGACTCTTCAAAATATCCCCTGTTGCTTTTACTACAGCCGCGCATATTTTCGGCATTCTCGCAATCAATTTTTGCAGAGTTGTAGCTGGATTTTATTCAACAAACTTGCAAGGAGTCCCAAAGTACCTTGTGATTGGTTGGTTGCGTTCATCGCACATTCCGGTCTAATTTGTCCCATAACAGTTCAATAGGATTGAGATTAGGGATTGAGACGCCACTCTATGTATTTTAGCATTTTCCTTCTCTTTGTTCCCTATGTAGTTCCTGCAGAATTTTGACAGTGTTTAGGATCATTATCTTGCTGGAAAATGAATCCTTTACCCACGATTATCTGCCCACATGGAAAAGCATGATATTGCAAAATGGCGTGATATTTCTTTTGATCCATAGTGGCGTCAATTTTACGAGATCTCCGATTTTACTTTCGAAAACAGCCCCAAACCATGACGGATCACCATGCTTCACTGTGCATTATACATTGACTCGTCATACGTTCGCCAACCAAACGACGAACATATTGCATGCGTTTTCCTACGAAAATCTCAAACTTTGACTCATCCGTAAACAATACTTTGGGCCACTGTTCTACTGACCAATCTTTATGTTTTTTTGCCCATTGCAATCTTTTCACTTTATTTTGTTTTCGTAGAAGTGGTTTCTTAGCAGCTACACAGCCTTTCAAGCCGTAATCACGAAGCCGGCGTTTAACAGTAGTTACAGATATAGGCGTCTGCCGGGTAGAATTTAATTCTTCACGAATTTCTGGTGAGGTTCGAGTTCGTAGACACTTACTTTGAACACAGATGAACTTGTCTTCCCTCTGTGAAGTTACACGTTTTTCCCAGTTTCTTTCTTTCTCTTCAAGGTTCTTACGACACCTGCCTGAACCTTAGTCTTAGATGCAAATTGTCTAGTAGAATAGCCTTCCTCGTGTAATGAAACAATGACTGCTCGTATTTCAAAACTCAATTCCAGTTTCGACCCATACTTTATGGAGAAGTCAGCAACTGTATAACGAAATGATTGCAAACTGCACTGTACAATGTTGTAGGTTATGTTTCGTTCGTGACATCGCCCTGGTAATTTATTATTGTAATGTAGTTGACACTGCCTATAGCTATACAAAATACTCGGTAGTCACTATTACTATAAGTAATAACAAAATATTTAATAAATGAGCCGAAAATATGCGCGGCTGTAGTAAAAGCAAAGGGGATATTTTGAAGAATCAAAACTGGGAAGAAATCATAGTCTGTATATATTTTACATTGTATTTTGTCCCTGAACTATTTTTTCCGGAAATATAATTGCTTAATGAATTCACGTCATTAAACTCGTTTTATTTATTAATATCCCTGCATTACGAAGGTGAGTCTAAACTTTTGGCCGGTAGAAAATCCAATAAGCCAAGTTAGTGTGGAAATGAAACCCATATGGATTCTAATAATGCGCGAAGAGCTTAAGCGCAGTGTATCTGCACAATACGTTATAGCACAACATGCGCAAGAAACTACTGCATAACCACGAAAAATTTATTATATACATATATATATATATATATATATATATATATATATATATATATATATATATATATATATACAATATTGGATTACTCAGTGACTCAGCAGGTACCATTTTGAATATGAGAGTAGTCAAGTGTTTGGGGAAAAATCATAACATATGAATTCGATTCAAGTGCGAAAACAGTATTTCTCAGGACTACGCCTGAGAAACGTCGAGCTCAAAAACCAAAAACTGTGGAAATAGGCAAATCGAGTCAACCAACATGAAACCACAGTTACAAAACACTCATAATACGGACTTACAGTTATCTTCGTCAGTAGTAATACCGTATTTCAATATTATTTAAGATGTTGAAACAATTTGGTGAAATTTGAAAAATTGAAAACACAAACATTAACCAGTTTAATAAATGTACAAAGCCAACTATGAAATACAATGTTAGTAAGGAATAACTAAATTCTTAATAAATTAAATATTGTTAAAAATTGCCTTGAAGATGATAAATAAGAACACCCTCTAACGGACGAAGGCTAACAGTGAAAAATGTCATAATGAAAAAGTAAATTTAACAAAATTGAATCAAATTATAATGTAAGTGTAAAGTAGGGAAAAACTTTAATTTCAAATTAATAGCAGCATTCACAAACAGAAACTTGACATCAATGAAAATAACCTAGTCAAACCTAACAAACAAATAACTTTGGTAATAAATACAAGTGTTAGTTAACAATAAAAACACTATGTAGTACATTTTATATAATTTTTATATCTAATTTTAATTACTTATATGTTGAATTATATTGCTGTGATAATTTAACATATAATTGTTAAAGCATTTACTTCAAGGTCTAGGAAAAAATACAGCACACCTAGACATACCAGAAGTTAAAATTAAAATTAAAGTTAAGACGTACCATTATGCCTTTTTTCAAATATAAGGTGCCAAAACCGGAGATTCTATTGAAAATATTAGGAAGTTAGATATCTCAATAGCCTTATGTTATAAACGAACATAATAACGTTTGTCTTGACAAGATATTATCAAATGACAACAATGACAAAATAACAATTGAATGCGTCATTTAAATTGCGGATGGTCAGCTACCGCAGATTTCTCTGGCTGACTTAATCTATAGATTCTCATATGTTCTTTACGTCTTATATAAAGCTAGGATTTGTGGTTCCAGTGTATACTTTTCCACATGAACAAAATAACTTATGCACTGCGGAAGATGATAATGGGTTTGAAACATGTTTAAATAAGCTTAAATGATCTTTAATTTTTGTTGCAGATTTAAAAACAGTACTAATGCCATGATAAATTAGGATTCTTTCAGTTCTATTTGGAACATTAGTTATAAAATGATGAAACGCAGGACCAACATTAAGAACTGGTCCTTATTTATGGTTATGTCTAGCAAGTGTAGTAACATTATTAATATCATTAAGTGCAAATCCACTAGCTTCTAAAGATTTTGTTAAATATTTATATCCATCTTTCAAAAATTTAAGATCATAAATTCGTATTGCTCTATCCACTAAAGATTTAATTACACCAAGTTTTTGACGTGGCCATCCACGTTTGATAATTTATGATCGGTTTTCTGTAAGCCTTAAAAGGTAGCGAGTTATTAGTTTTAGATATCAGGATGCCAAAAAGTGGTAAATTCCATTAATTTCCTTTTCTATTGTAAACTGGGTGCTAGGATGTGTACCACTTATAAAAATTGAAAATTCGTATAGTGCATCTTTTTCTTCTTCTTTTCCATATCTCAAAATAACCAATGTGTCATCTTCAAGACCAAACTAAAGGTTTTATAGGAGCATTTTGTAATGCTAATGTTTCAAATTTTTCCATATAAAAATAGCTATAACAGGATAAGTTGACTACCCATTGCTACACCATCAATCTGTTCACAGAACTGATTACTCCACTGAAAATAAATCGTAGTAAGACAGTGCTGCAGAAGAATGGTTATATCCTTTCGAAGAATATGATTAATATATCCAATAGTTTCTTATAGAGGGACTGACCATTGTATCACCCACTTCATTTTGAAATTATGTATTTTTTCAATAGTTCGCAGAATGTTTACTACAATGGGGTGTTTTATTTATATGAGGATGTAATAGAAATGTAAGATGTTTTGCAAGATTATTTGAAGGAGAACCAATTGCACTAAAAATTAGCCTTAAAGGAGCGTTAGGTTTATGAATTTTTGGTAAATCATATAGTTTTGGTGAAAGAGCGTCATAGTTAGTTAGTTTCTGGTTTATTTCTTCAGGAATGGATGATAATTAAGTCCGTTAATTAAAAAAAAAAACTTTTTTCAGGGTCTTTTGGTGGTTCATGATAAGCCTGTGGTTCCAACAGTTGTTCAAATTTAATCTTATAGTCGTTTATATTTAATGTAACAGTTGCATTACCGTCATCTGATTTTAATATTATTCTATTTGCATAACGTTTAAGATCAAATAAAGCATGGAATTGACGAAAGGATAAGTAGCTCTGTGAAGATTTTGCTTTACGTAATATGTTAACAGTTTTAAATCTAACTTCATTCGTAGCTTCAAACAGTAGGTTAACGACGTAATAGAATTTTCCACATTGGAAATTATGTCTGTAAAAGGAATTACTCTTGGTGTTATCGCAAAATTTACGCCCTTAGAAAGCGCTTCAATACTATCATCTGAAAAAATACGATCAGAAAGGTCTATAAATGTTTTTTATTATCAAAGATGGTCTATTACATTGCTGTTTGAATGATTTGTCATCTTCAAGACAGTTTAACAATATTTAATTTATTAACGGTCAAGTTATTCTTTACTTTACTACTTTACTGTTGTACTAAAAGCAGGCTTATGTTTATATTTAAAATTTTTCAAATTTCACAAAATTGTTTCAACATCTTAAATTATTTTGACAGATAGTATTACTACTGACGAAGTTAAGTTGCAAGTGTTATAGAAACGTTTAGATTGTACAGTTAATTATAAACATACACCATTAAAAAAATCCGAAAAAATAGGTATTTTAAATATGCGTAATGATGGTGAAAGTATACATTTTCAAGGAAAAATGTTTATCAGAAGAATACAAACATTTTGTTAAACTTTGTTGGTTAAGTCCGTTAGTTTAAAATGCACACGCATTATTTTCTCATACTTTCTAAATCTTGTGAACGTTAAATAGTAATGTCGATCATGAACTTATTAGTAATAAAGTATTGAAGTCTATAAAGTTCATATGTAAGTGTGTGGCACAAGAATGTCAATAATATTTAAACAATATAACATTTTATACTACCATTGACTATATAACTGCTAATTTTTAAATAGATTAAAATATGTTTTATTTAACCCCATGAATGAAATTAAACATTTATTAATTGAGCTTTCAATCGAGTCTTCTTCCTTGTTACGAATACACGAGATAAAGGTATACTGCCAGTACAAGGATGACATTGCTTAATATTTTGGATGTAATGTGATTGTTTAAAGGATTTTATCGTTTGTCGTTGCTCGATGTAACTTCCAAGAATTATTAAGCCACTAACGTATAACTGTATCTGACGTTAGTGGTTAGAAGTTTAGTAAGTATGACAAAATTACTTCCATACAACATCGACATTAAGCCACATTCATATTTATTCTGCTACTATTCAACTTTTGTTTGCCATTAGATAGGACCCTTTAATATTCAATATTATCCTATATTACTGAAGTTCGTGTCACGTAAACTTCTAATTACGCTTTCGATGTTTTCAATTTTGCATTAAATTAAAATTGTATTTTAGGCTATGCTTTATACAGTGAACAAGTTTTTAATAATGTCGCAGGCATATAATCGATTCTGTTATACAAATAGACAAATTCAATAATGTAACTAGTGTATTTGTTACAATTAAGTAATAGTATTATGTTATTTTCTCGTTACCAGTAACCGGTAGGTTTGATTTTACACATTAAATTTTTATTGTATGAATTTGAACACTATAAGGGATTAATTAACTCACACGGCACGATTTAATATAACGCCGTATTTTTTCTAGCTGTAATTCAATGTGACATTAACTTCAAAGAAAAATAAACAACTCAATTAAAAAATATAACCAATCTGTGTTTGTGATGTTTAAAACTGCTAAAAAATTGTTCCAAAATGGCATCTACCTTTTTGAATTAACGACATCAATAATTTTTCCTGTCTTTCGTGGATCAAAATGTACGCATTCCCTAACTGAATCTTATCTTCAATTTACAGTTTTCCTCTAGAGTGAAAAATTAGGAAATCGCGTGAAAAGATAATCAATTCTATTAGGTACGTATCTAAATAAATCGCAAGTGATAAAATATATGCATACTACACCTATGTGATAACAGATAACATTTTCGTCGAAACTTAATACGTTTTATTTACTATTCTGAAAGCGAAGAAAGATATTTGATACTGATATGCAGTATAAAAACTTTGTAACAGTTCATATAAGTTTCGTATTCATTTTTTAAGTACTTACTTTTTATTACAATGAATTCGAAGTATAAATTCAGTGGAAATTTTAGAATTTCAAACATTTTCATTACCCTTTTACACGCTTTTATTTTACTCACACTGTATATTGTTGTAATCGATTTTTCGACACAAATGCAACGGACTTGAAACTCTCCAAAATTATGTATTCCCGATGGCAATATAATCTTTTAGAATTTACGGATCATAAAAATGCTTAATTAAACTACAATTAACATAAATAACTTCCATATGAAAAAATAACCCTATGTCAATCATTACCATTATCCTTACACATAAAAATTTCACAATTCCTTCAGTTAAAAATACTCTGATTAATTAATCATTCACTTGTTAAGCTTTATTTATGAATTTCATTCCATTCAGTCATTTTCAAACAGGCTAGATTAAAAAGTAGAAAGCACACTATGAATAAAGAAACTTTCTTAAAAAGCACGCTTTTATTTACGGGTGGAAAGTACGCTAAAAGGAAAAACTAATTTTTTTCTTTGCACCAAAATGTGATAAAAACTCTTTACGACTAAAAATAAAAGCGTTTAACCTAAATAGTACTTAACAGTACACATAATAAAAATTGTATAAACTTTATATAATATGAGCGCCCCACGCTTTTATTTTTTGTCGTAAAGATGTTTGATCACATTTTGGTGCAAAGAAAAAAATTATTTTCTCCTTTTTAATGCACTTTCTACGCGTAAATAAAAACGTGCTTTTTAAAAAAGTTTCTTTTTTCATAGTATTATTTTTAATGCGTTCATAACGAAAAACAATATTATAAAATCAAAAGCAATAATCTATGTCAGATGGGCGATTAAAACTTCGCGTCAATTAGACGTTAATAGACATATAGTTTACGTTATAAACGAATAAGTTCAAAGGTAAATATGTTATTAAAAATTATTATTAATTTTATTAAATACATAAATAAGTGTATTTAGAATTTACATCAGTTCTACATACAAAAAGATAAAGTTTGCATCGATTAGGGCTTGAATCTCGATGGCGAAGATGGTTAGTGCGGTACTATAGCAAAGTACAGGTCGTAGGTTCAAATCCTACGCAAGGTAAGTTTTTTATTTATGTATTTAATAAAATTAATAATGATTTTTAATTACATATTTACCTTTGAACTTATTCGTTCATAACAAAACTTATAATAAATTATTATTAGCCAAGTTGCTTTGGTATGTGTGAATACTTGCGATATTGCAGGCTCACATTCCATTAATATAAGTAATTTGATTGTAATCTCATTATATTTAGAATTTACATTTATTCTAAATACATACAGACAAAATTTTCATCGATTGGGGCTTGAATCTCGATGGCGCAGATGGTTAGCACGGTATTCTAGCAAAATACAGGTCGTAGGTTCAAATCCTACTCGAGGTAAGCTTTTTATTTATGTATTTCATAAAATTAATAATGGTTTTTAAAGACATATAGTTTGATTCAAATAAAGTTGAGTATGACTCATTCTTACAATTGCACGAACTAAGATTTAGGTAACGCAAGTCTCATTAAATCAGTAAAGTTAATATTTTTATCGGCAGAGGTCTCCACATAAATTTCCATAAAATGTCAAAGAAAGTTGAATATTATTGAACGTTTTTATATTTTAAACTAGAAAAATTATCCATTATATCCACTTATTTTATTGATAGAGTCAAAAATATTTTGCTGCGACAGTGAATTGTTATAATTTAGGACATGGTTTGATTATAATTACATACCATCATAATACATAACCTATATATTTGTAAGTAAACAAATACTTTTTTTGTTTATTATAAATTAAATCCTTCCAGGTGGAAAAATTGATAAAAGTTGCAATTAGTTTGTTATTTTCAAGATTTACAACAACCCTTCTAGAAGCATAATTATTGCCTTGCAATCGACATAATTCTTGTAGATACTTTACGATAACATAAATATTGATACCTTTGTGATTATTTCATTTTTGTAGGAGAAAGTGTGTACAGTATAATGCTGTTCGAAGTTCAACGAAATTATAGATGTTTAATATTTTAATTTAGCATATAGTTTAAGAAAATGCAAGTTAAATGAAAATCAATTTACATAAATCAATACATGTATTCAGTCCACCTATTATAGAGTTATCAATATGTTATGTAAACATTAGAATATTTATACTACATTGGAGTTAAAACATTTAAATTAAGAAAAATATTCACTATCAGTGTCACTCCCCAAAGTGGAATCGTTAACAGATATAATTAATGGTTGCACAACCTCAAAATGTTTTTCAATTTCCCACCACTATAACGTAGACACTTCGGCACGTTTAATGCCTTTCTGCCAATATGTCCTATCAAGGATTCCATCCATATTTCTTTTACATGGTGATCGTTAAATTTGGAATTATGTCTTCCTATATTTTTGTTGTAGCGTTCTTTTCAATTGGCGCACACCAGTTCAATTGGATTAAATTGACAGTTATGGTGGTAACTTTGTGTCCACACTTGTGTGTCATTTCATCTATTTAGTACACCTTTGGTACCGTATTATCTGCAATTAATTGCAGTAATTCTTTTTTAAATATAACAGGTTCATAATCAATGTTGTGCTTTAATAGAAAATTACATATTTATTTCTTCTTAGATGAATTACTTGGATTTTTTCTAAAAGTTTGGAATGATAACTAGCATTGTCCATTACAATTAAAGATGGTTCTTTTAAGTTGGCAATTAAATTATTTTTAAACCATTTCGTAAACAATTCCGCACACATATCTCCATGATAGTTTGCACTTTGTGACTTTCTAGAAAACAAAAGTGAAGCATTGGAAATAAATCCTGCATGAACAGGTATAAATCTAAAAAATACAGTTATGTTATTAGAAATTATAATGTAATAACTAAATTACAACAAAGCTTTTTCCTTCACCCATTGGCTTATTCTTCACGCTTTCCTTAGATTTATCATGCCACCGTCTTTTGTGCGATTCTCGACTGAAAATCCAAGTTTCATCTAAGAATACAGGATTGTATAATTTTTCTTGTACATTTTTGTAATATTCTGTTAAGAATCGTGCACGATTGGCAGCAGTATGTGATTGTTCCAGTAAACCTCTCCTACCATCAGCTACTTTAGATGAAAAGCCAATGGAATGTAAGAGACGTCTTAAACTTGATCTACTTGTAACAACCCTTTTTTGAGTTGTATTAAAATATACCTTAATTTAAGGTCTTTCATTTGTTCTGTTGTAAATATAAAAAAGTTTTTAATTATTGCATTATAGATATGAGGTAGGCAACTTAATTTGCATATCTTCATAGTGCATTTTTTCGTAAAGGTTTATATTCCCACCATAAATTATTGTCTTCTGATCATTTGATTTGCGCAACGCGTCATCATGATCATCTGACATGATCTAACTTCCTAAGCATCCATTTTCTTCACTTCCTGATGAACGTTAAGAGAAGCAGAAAGTTTTTTTGGGTTTTCCCTAAATTTATGTGAAAGTGCCATTGATTTGATGGTAAGATATCTTTTAACTCGTAATACTAAAAATTAAAACATTTGCTCTTTTCAGGCACTTTTTTTTTACTGCATTTTTATTTTACTTCGATTTACAATTTAATTACATTTTAAGTACGCATTTAATTTTACTGTTGCATACATTTTTATTTTATGATTGAAATTTTTGCATTCAAAACTTCAAAATAATGCAATAAATATTGGATTCAAAATTTCAAGAAATTTATGAGATAAAATTCCAGTTTTGGGTGTGGCTGATAACATTATTTCAAGATATTGCGCAATAATGGTGCAAGGATGACATCACCTTGGTTGACCGTATTTATGTAATGATTTTTTAGTATTTTAAGGTTTTACAATTAGTTTTAAGATATATTTTATTTAATCATATCACATTAACTGTCAATAAACATTTGTATATTTTTAATTGTTTTACATTTTGATAAGTTTTAGTGTAAAACTCGGTTGTTATTCCGGGTATAATTAAAAAAAATAACTTGGCGTCCGAGATCATTTTATTAGTGTTACATACAATTTTTATTATTTATGTAATTAAGTAAGCAGTGGTACTTGAGCAAATCAAAATTATTGAACCGGCCCACTTGAATTTACCGACTGGGACAAATGCATTATTTGTGGTGAATGGTACTTCCAGTCAGTTTGACGATTTGTGTTTTGGAGAATTTTACTCATATTTCATAATTATATTATTCATTCAATTATTATTAAATTTATTATACCATCTACACCACTTTTTATTATATACTGAAATCGAAAACTGGACTATTGCTTAATTCTTTTGGAATGATGCCAGCGTAACATGTATACCTACAAAAGCAGGTATAGTACTAGACATGTCTTGCATGTTTGTATTTACATTTTGAACGCATTGCATACATTTTTCTCTTTACTACATCCTTCACATTGTCATAAACTTCGGTGGACTTAGATTTCATACGTTTTCTCCGCTAAGCCGGTAACTGTGCAGGTATATCTTCTTTTGGGCTTTTGTAACCCTTTTTTGTAGTACTATCTGTATTTATACTAATCCCGCATGCTTTAGACGTGCGCTGAAAGTAGTCTTTCCAAGTATCATATTTTACACAATAATGTACCACATACCTGCATAACAGACTCAAATGGAACGAGTTCCCCTTGATTGTCACGTTCTCGTTCAAAATAATTAAACACGATCATACTACGAGCTGCGCTTGAGATTTAAGGTGCTTATTACGTAGCACATCTAAAATTGTGTAAATTTTATATAAATTATGTAAAAATGTTACCAAATTACCGATAATTCAATATACAAGTTGTAGAGTGTTTTGAAAAAAAACTGCTTTTTATAAAACGGTAAAGCAAAAACGCATAAACAATAATTTAAAAAAATTACAGGAGTGATAGCTGTTTCTTAATCACTACACACGTTTTAGTGCGCTAATATGAATTGTACAGCAGATTTATGTTTTTATTGCCATTCTTCTCTAATAAATGTAGTTGAGAGAGAGACAGAGATATAAAAATATGCAATTTTATTATAGAATTTTACATCGATGAGTCATACCCAACTTTATTTGAATCAAACTTTATTGATGCACCTTAACAAAATTCCATAGCTGCCCATTTCTATAAAACACCCATAATATAATTTAAGCATTTTCAAATCTGTTTAATTAATGTGTACACATTTTCTTATAAAATCAGTCGTTATTCAAATATTGAAAAAATTTGAACTAATATTTAAATTGTACCTTAGGTACAATTTACCTTGCAGGTAAATTACGCGTCGTACCAAAAAATTGCATACAACGTAATTAATCGATACATTTAAAGTCTACATGTTGGTATATTTATGCCTTTGAAATATACAGCTGTTTCAGAAATATTTAATAAAAAGCAGAAAGTGTAAACTGCTCCTAATGAAGCCCCCTTCTTCATCGTTGAGTCTCTCTTGATACCTAATCAGCTCTAGGAGAAATGATAAGCTTAAATACGAATTTTGAAGTACATACATGTTGTCGTTCTCAAGTTATCGTGGACCCTACCTTTTATCCATAGACGCGCGCGCCCACACGCACGTACAAACGTACGCACGTACGCACTCAGTATTCAAATTACTGGCAAAAAGATCAAAATTAATTTACGAAAGGAATATAAAACATTTTTTGATGTCGCTCAATATCTAGGGCGATAGCTATTGGTATGTCAGGTAGGTAAACCTAAAGACTAGATCAGTTCACGTTACAAACCAAAAAGTCAAGAGCTTTTAAACAAACACATTTTGACAAATCTATATCCGATGCCAATAGTGAAACGTATACGTATGATAGTAGGAATGTTTATAATCAGTTTAACTTTCACCACACTTGACCTTGACGAAAGCGACTTTCCTTCTAGAAGTAATTAGTAATAGTGCAGTAAACGTTGAAGTAAATAGATTGCCTAAGCAAGAATTTTTTAAAACTGAAATTTGAAAAATATTATATAATAAATGTGACTATTTACTGAAAACATTATTGCATTCGGCTTCTCCTCGTGTACTAAACTATTTCTTCCTGTATAAAATTCGTGTTTATTTACTTATACCACAAATAGCTGTTATTGCCAAGCTGCAAAGAGATAATAAACATTTGAAAACATCTTGAAATATTGTTTATTTCTAATGATTTTATTACGTAAGTTAATTTTAATTTACTGACTAAAAGCTATGACCTTTTGATAACACATTTTCAACACTAAATATTTATTCTATTAACAAAAAATGCATTTATATAGATTATGAAGTATCACAACAATCTAATGTTGTTGTGCTAGGAACATAAATAATAAAATCAAATACCGTATTTCAACTAGAATTTTACGATTTTTCTTTTGCTGTACTACTATACTTAATTATAATTCTGTAGTAGTATATTGATTTTGTTTAAAACATAATTTTACAGTTCGTATTAAATTTCAACTATATGCTTAATTTAACCCATATAATGAGTGTGATTTTTTTCTTATTTTAATAAAACTTTCTACCTTATTGAGTATAAATACAAAATTTTAAGCTATGTAGCCCAGGTGTGAGTATAGGCAACATATTAATAATACAACCGTTTTAAAACTTATTCCTTAAAATACATAACATCAAAGTTACAGAAATACTTGCAGAATGGCTTTGAGTTCTCTATGAAGACAAGTACGAGCGTGTATCATGTTTACACCAGGATTACTATTGGTGAGTGGTTTCCTTACACGCGTGCACTACCGTGGAAATTACCATTTTGTACGCTTGCTGAAGAAAGTAAGAAAGATGCTTAACACCAGATGTATCAATCAGTAATTTATTTAGTTCTGAAAATAACACTTCGCCGCTGGAAGTCATCAAACCCTTTTTTTTTGAATCGCATTCTACAAATTTGCTGTAATCATCATTATTATCAGGGGAAATTCCAATTCTGCAATTTTCAATATTTCATCTCTATTTAAACCTAACTCGGTTATACAATCGTCCATTCCCTTATCTAATGGTAAGCCACCTGCGATCTAAAATTAGTATTCCATATCTTTGTTAAAAAGAAAAATAAGACATGAATAACATACTTACGTTGCAGGTGAAATAGATCAAAACTGAGACCACAAATATTTCAAATTTCATGTTGATGCTCCTCAAATTAATGGCGTGACTATGTTGATCAGCAAAACATGTTATCATATATCTTTAAATATTATCCATGTTTCACAATTTTTGTAGCCTTTAACCTTATATATACATTGGTACTATAGCAGGAATACCGGAACTTTTACTATGTTGTCAAAGTAGGCATTTTTTTGTTACGTGCACTACAAAAAGCTAAAACTTGGACATACTGATAAGCTATTAATATATGTGCTTGTGAGGCATTTTATAGGAATGGTTTTACTACACGTTAATAATATATCCACAAAATGTAGTAAACAGTTTGTTCAATACCTATCTTCCAAGTGTTTAAAATTTTTATAACGTAGTATTTCGATCGTGGATGGTACGTACCTTAATAAATTCTGAGTGGAATCACTAATCCCTAGTGTAGGATTATACCAATACAAAGTTGCCATAAAAGGAAAAGGTACAACATTGCAAAAATTCGGTTAATGAAATTTTCTTCATTGTATATTGGTATTTTATATCTATATCACTTAAACTAGTCGTATCGTTATCACTTCAACTTAAAGCTTTATTCAAACGCAAGTAGAATACCGCCACCCCCCTCCACTTTTTCTGTGACGTCATAGGTCACGCCCACTTTCACCACGTCAATTTCCCGCCCCTTTTTTGACGGCTGCTTTTCGGGGGCCATTTTCAACCCCCGGATAGAATTTTCACCCTTAATTAGGGTCGTTTTGGCTGTATTCAGAGTCTTTTTGGCAGTTCAGCCCCTGGAGGGTAGGCAAATTCGTGCTCGTATAGTGTTCTGGTTGAAGGTCCTAGGGACAGCCCACGTCCCTTTTACCTGATTGGTCGTGCGTGCGTCGTCCCTCTCGTTTCTGATTGGAGCTTAGTCCCCGCCCAGCCTCTGAGCTCTAATTAGAATCGTAAGGATTTACATTCTGATTGGTTACGGTGAGAAATTGAAATTGTAGTTGACTACTTGTTGCGATATTCGAATTTATTTGTATTACCATCTAGTAGTGTATAGACTAATGAATATTTTCTGTAATGGTGGTGCCACCTAGTGGTATATTTCTAAGACTAATTAGGGTTTGTTTGTGGCACGATCTAGTGATGTATTTTTAAAGTAGCGAGTGTTTTCTGTAATAGAAGTTGATCGTGCACGCCCTCTCCCTCTCTTTGCTCTTTCTCAAACAAACGAATCAATTAATCAAATTAATTAATTAAGCATATCAACCTCAAACAAATCATGCTTAATCAAATCAATCAATCATATCAATCTCCATCAATCAATCAAGCAACTAAATTAATCTCAATAAAATCAGATCATAAATTACAGTTTGCGAAAACCAGTTTACAGTTCAAAAATACTAATTTGGTTTAGTTAATTACAGCTGGCTTGCTCAATATCAGCCATAGTTCAAAACACCAAATTGCTATAACGGAAATAAAAAACAAAAGGTTTGAATGGTTTATTATTATATGCGAATCAATAAGTACAAAGTTTAAAACCCACAAATATGTACCGGCATGATGTTACTATTTAATAAATAGCGTAACACTCACACCTTTATCTAATTAACTAAACAAATGAGTTGAGATCGGGTCTGTAGAATAACAGTTGGCGGTATTGCAGAGATGGTTTATGACGTCCTCCTCCTCCTATAAGTATAATAATACATTAAAAATCTTTATTGGCATTCTTATGAACATTGCCAAGTAAAATATATATTGAAAGTAATATGCATACCTTCAGATGTGTTTCTCTTTCGGCTGCTCTAATAATAACTGTGTTGGAGAATTAAACTGAACTGAATATTAAAATATTTATACAACGTATATGCATGGGATAACAAAAATAGTTAATATAAAACTGACTGTTTCCCCATCATTAAGTCAATTTAGGGTGTAAATATACAAAAAAACCTAATTATCTCGATCACACTTACTGGCTACTTACTTAGATTTTACCAGCTGGGGTTTAGTAGCCATGCTAATGAAAGACTTTTAAATTTTCTAATCTGAAATAAGAGTGACGTAATTTAGCTTATTTGAAATTTCATAATGAGCATCACTATCATCAAGATTTGAGATACATTTTACCTCATTCATGTCATCGTTTTCATCTTGAATGATTATATTGGAATCATTGGAAATAAATCCTGCATGAACAGGTATAAATCTAAAAAATACAGTTATGTTATTAGAAATTATAATGTAATAACTAAATTACAACAAAGCTTTTTCCTTCACCCATTGGCTTATTCTTCACGCTTTCCTTAGATTTATCATGCCACCGTCTTTTGTGCGATTCTCGACTGAAAATCCAAGTTTCATCTAAGAATACAGGATTGTATAATTTTTCTTATACATTTTTGTAATATTCTGTTAAGAATCGTGCACGATTGGCAGCAATATGTGATTGTTCCAGTAAACCTCTCCTACCATCATCTACTTTAGATGAAAAGCCAATGGAATGTAAGAGACGTCTTAAACTTGATCTACTTGTAACAACCCTTTTTTGAGTTGTATTAAAATATACCTTAATTTAAGGTCTTTCATTCGTTCTGTTGTAAATATAAGAAAAAGTTTTTAATTATTGCATTATAGATGTGAGGTAGGCAACTTAATTTGCATATCTTCATAGTGCATATTTTCGTAAAGGTTTATATTCCCACCATAAATTATTGTCTTCTGATCATTTGATTTGTGCAACGCGTCATCATGATCATCTGACATGATCTAACTTCCTAAGCCTCCATTTTCTTCACTTCCTGATGAACGTTAAGAGAAGCAGAAAGTTTTTTTGGGTTTTCCCTAAATTTATGTGAAAGTGCCATTGATTTGATGGTAAGATATCTTTTAACTCGTAATACTAAAAATTAAAACATTTGCTCTTTTCGGGCACTTTTCTTTTTTTTACTGCACTTTTTATTTTACTTCGATTTATAATTTAATTACATTTTAAGTACGCATTTAATTTTACTGTTGCATACATTTTATTTTGCATTCAAAACTTCAAAATAATGCAATAAATATTGGATTCAAAATTTCAAGAGGAAATTTATGAGATAAAAATTCCAGTTTTGGGTGTGGCTGATAACATTATTTCAAGATATTGCGCAATAATGGTGCAAGGATGACATCACCTTGGTTGACCTATTTATGTAATGATTTTTAGTATTTTAAGGTTTTTACAATTAGTTTTAAGATATATTTTATTTAATCATATCACATTAACTGTCAATAAACATTTGTATATTTTTAATTGTTTTACATTTTGATAAGTTTTAGTGTAAAACTCGGTTGTTATTCCGGGTATAATTAAAAAAAAAATAACTTGCGTCCGAGATCATTTTTATTAGTGTTACATACAATTTTTTATTATTTATGTAATTAAGTAAGCGAGTGGTACTTGAGCAAATCAAAATTATTGAACCGGCCCACTTGAATTTACCGACTGGGACAAAGGCATTATTTGGGGTGAATGGTTAGTACTTCCAGTCAGTTTGGCGATTTGTGTTTTGGAGAATTTTTACTCATATTTCATTATTATATTATTCATTCAATTATTATTAAATTTATTATACCATTTACACCACTTTTTTATTATATACTGAAATCGAAAACTGGACTATTGCTTAATTCTTTTTGGAATGATGCCAGCGTAACATGTATACCTACAAAAGCAGGTATAGTGCTAGACATATCTTGCATGTTTGTATTTACATTTTGAATGCATTTCATACATTTTTCTCTTTACTGCATCCTTCACATTGTCATAAACTTCGGTGGACTTAGATTTCGTACGTTTTCTCCGCTAAGCCGGTAACTGTGCAGGTATATCTTCTTTTTGGGCTTTTGTAACCCTTTTTTTATAGTACTAACTGTATTTATACTAATCCCGCATGCTTTAGACGTGCGCTAAAAGTAGTCTTTCCAAGTATCATATTTTACACAATAATGTACCACATACCTGCATAACAGACTCAAATGGAACGAGTTCCCCTTGATTGTCACGTTCTCGTTCAAAATAATTAAACACGATCATACTAAGAGCTGCGCTTGGGATTTAAGGTGCTTATTACATAGCACATCTAAAATTGTGTAAATTTTATATAAATTATGTAAAAATGTTACCAAATTACCGATTATTCAATATACAAGTTGTAGAGTGTTTTGA
Organism: Vesta saturnalis; assembly: GCA_036346205.1. Taxonomy (NCBI): domain Eukaryota; kingdom Metazoa; phylum Arthropoda; class Insecta; order Coleoptera; family Lampyridae; genus Vesta; species Vesta saturnalis. The sequence goes on along the minus strand of JARFJB010001893.1, from coordinate 2,220,802 downwards.
AAAAAACTGCTTTTTATAAAACGGTAAAGCAAAAACGCATAAACAATAATTTAAAAAAAATACAGGAGTGACAGATGCTGATTCTTAATCACTATACACGTTTTAGTGCGCTAATATGAATTGTACAGCAGATTTATGTTTTTATGGCCATCCTTCTCTAATAAATGTAGTTGAGAGAGAGACAGAGATATAAAAATATGAAATTTTATTATAGAATTTTACATCGATGAGTCATACCCAACTTTATTTGAATCAAACTTTATGATGCACCTTAACAAAATTCCATAGCCGCCCATTTCTATAAAACACCTATAATATAATTTAAGCATTTTCAAACCTGTTTAATTTATGTGTACACATTTTCTTATAAAATCAGTCGTTATTCAGGTATTGAAAAAATTTGAACTAATATTTAAATTGTACCTTAGATACAATTTACCTTGCAGGTAAATTACGCGTCGTACCAAAAAATTGCATATAACGTAATTAATCGATACATTTAAAGTCTACATGTTGGTATATTTATGCCTTTGAAATATACAGCTGTTTCAGAAATATTTAATAAAAAGCAGAAAGTGCTCCTAATGAAGCCCCCTTCTTCATCGTCGAGTCTCGCTTGATACCCAATCAGCTCTAGGAGAAATGATAAGCTTAAATACGAATTTTGAAGTACATACATGTTGTTCTCAAGTTATCGTGGACCCTACCTTAAATCCATAGACGCGCGCGCCCACACGCACGCACAAACGTACGCACGTACGCACTCAGTATTCAAATTACTGGCAAAAAGATCAAAATTAATTTACGAAAGGAATATAAAACATTTTTTGATGTCGCTCAATACCTAGGGCGATAGCTATTGGTATTTCCAGGTAAGTAAACCTAAAGACTAGATCAGTTCACGTTACAAACCAAAAAAGTCAAGAGCTTTTAAACAAACACATTTTGACAAATCTATATCCGATGCCAATAGTGAAACGTATACGTATGATAGTAGGAATGTTTATAATCAGTTTAACTTTCACCACACTTGACCTTGACGAAATCGACTTTCCTTCTAGAAGTAATTAGTAATAGTGCAGTAAACGTTGAAGTAAATAGATTGCCTAAGCAAGAATTTTTTAAAAACTGAAATTTGAAAAAATATTATATAATAAATGTGACTATTTACTGAAAAACATTATTGCATTCGGCTTCTCCTCGTGTACTAAACTATTTCTTCCTGGATAAAATTCGTGTTTATTTACTTATACCACAAATAGCTGTTATTGCCAAGCGTGCAAAGAGATAATAAACATTTGAAAACATCTTGAAATATTGTTTATTTCTAATGATTTTGTTACGTAAGTTAATTTTTAATTTACTGACTAAAAGCTATGACCTTTTGATAACACATTTTCAACACTAAATATTTATTCTATTAACAAAAAATGCATTTATATAGATTATGAAGTATCACAACAATCTAATGTTGTTGTGCTAGGAACATAAATAATAAAATCAAATACCGTATTTCAACTAGAATTTTACGATTTTTTCTTTTGCTGTACTACTATATACTTAATTATAGTAGAGTAATTATAATCCTGTAGTAGTATATTGATTTTGTTTAAAACATAATTTTTACAGTTCGTATTAAATTTCAACTATATGCTTAATTTAACCCATTCAATGAGTGTGATTTTTTTCTTATTTTAATAAAACTTTCTACCTTATTGAGTATAAATACAAAATTTTAAGCTATGTAGCCCAGGTGTGAGTATAGGCAACATATTAATAATACAACCGTTTTAAAACTTATTCCTTAAAATACATAACATCAAAATTACAGAAATACTTGCAGAATGGCTTTGAGTTCTCTATGAAGACAAGTACGAGCGTGTATCATGTTTACACCAGGATTACTATTGGTGAGTGGTTTCCCTTCACACGCGTGCACTACCGTGGAAATTACCATTTTGTACGCTTGCTGAAGAAAGTAAGAAAGATCCTTAACACCAGATGTATCAATCAGTAATTTATTTAGTTCTGAAAATAACACTTCGCCGCTGGAAGTCATCAAACCCTTTTTTTTTGAATCGCATTCTACAAATTTGCTGTAATCATTATTATTATCAGGGGGAAATTCCAATTCTGCAATTTTCAATATTTCATCTCTATTTAAACCTAACTCAGTTATACAATCGTCCATTCCCTTATCTAATGGTAAGCCACCTGCGATCTAAAATTAGTATTCCATATCTTTGTTAAAAAAGAAAAATAAGACATGAATAACATACTTACGTTGCAGGTGAAATAGATCAAAGCTGAGACCACAAATATTTCAAATTTCATGTTGATGCTCCTCAAATTAATGGCGTAACTATGTGTTGATCAGCAAAACATGCTATCATATATCTTTAAATATTATCCATGTTTCACAATTTTTGTAGCCTTTAACCTTATATATACATTGGTACTATAGCAGGAATACCGGAACATTTACTATGTTGTCAAAGTAGGCATTTTTTTTGTTACGTACACTACAAAAAGCTAAAACTTGGACATACTGATAAGCTATTAATATACGTGTTTGTGAGGCATTTTATAGGAATGGTTTTACTACACGTTAATAATATATTCACAAAATGTAGTAAACAGTTTGTTCAATACCTATCTTCCAAGTGTTTAAAATTTTATAACGTAGTATTTCAATCGTGGATGGTACGTACCTTAATAAATTCTGAGTGGAATCACTAATCCCTAGTGTGGATTATACCAATACAAAGTTGCCATAAAAGGAAAAGGTACAACATTGCAAAAATTCGGTTAATGATATTTTTTTCATGGTATATTGGCATTTTATATCTATATCACTTAGACTAGTCGTATCGTTATCACTTCAACTTAAAGCTTTATTCAAACGCAAGTAGAATACCGCCACCCTCCCCTCCACTTTTTCTGTGACGTCATAGGTCACGCCCACTTTCACCACGTCAATTTCCCGCCCCTTTTTTGACGGCTGCTTTTCGGGGGCCATTTTCAACCCCCGGATAGAATTTTCACCCCTAATTAGGGTCGTTTTGGCAGTTCAGCCCCTGGAGGGTAGGCAAATTCGTGCGCGTATAGTGTTCTGGTTGAAGGTCCTAGGGACAGCCCACGCCCCTTTTACCTGATTGGCCGTGCTTGCGTCCCCCTCTCGTTTCTGATTGGACCTTAGTCCCCGCCCAGCCTTTGAGCTCTAATTAGAATCGTAAGGATTTACATTCTGATTGGTTACGGTGAGAAATTGAATTTATAGTTGACTACTTATTTGTATTACCATCTAGTACTAATGTAGTACTAATGAATATTTTCTGTAATGGTGGTGCCACCTAGTGGTATATTTCTAAGACTAATTAGGGTTTGTTTGTGGCACCATCTAGTGATGTATTTTAAAGTAGCGAGTGTTTTCTGTAATAGAAGTTGATCGTGCACGCCCTCTCTCTCTCTCTTTGCTCTTTCTCAAACAAACGAATCAATTAATCAAATTAAATCAAATTAATTAATTAAGCATATCAATCTCAAACAAATCATGCTTAATCAAATCAATCAATCAAGCAACTAAATTAGTCTCAATAAAATCAGATCATAACTTACAGTTTGCGAAAACCAGCTTACAGTTCAGAAATACTAATTTGGTTTAGTTAATTACAGCTAGCTTGCTCAATATCACCCACAGTACAAAACACCAAATTGCTATAACGGAAATAAAAAGACAAAAGGTTTTAATGGTTTATTATTATATGCGAATAAATAAGTACAAAGTTTAAAACCCACAAATACGTACCGGCATGATGTTACTATTTAAAAAATAGTGTAACACTTACACCTTTATCTAATTAACTAAACAAATGAGTTGAGATCGGGTCTGTAGAATAACAGTTGGCGGTATTGCAGAGATGGTCTATGACGTCCTCCTCTTCCTATAAGTATAATAATACATTAAAAATCTTTATTGGCATTCTTGTAAACATTGCCAAGTAAAATATATATTAAAAGTAATATGCATACATTCAGATGTGTTTCTCTTTCGGCTGTTCTAATAATAATAACTGTTGGAGAATTAAACTGAACTTAATATTAAAATATTTATACAACGTATATGCATGGCTAACAAAAATAGTTAATATAAAACTGACTGTTTCCCATCATTAAATTAATTTAGGTGTAAATACACAAAAAAAAACTAATTATCTCGATCACACTTATGCTACTTATAATCTGAAATAAGGGTGACGAATTTAGCTTATTTGAAATTTCATAATGAGCATCACTATCATCAGGATTTGAGATACATTTTAGCTCATTCATGTCATCGTTTTTATCTTGAACGATTATATTGGAATAGTTTATTAACAAGCCGTAAAACATCTAATATCCCTGATGCTGATTGATAATAATAGCAATGCTCATTCGATGGTAGTTCCACTTTAAATACATGCATAACATAATATGCAGCCTTTATCGGTCACTACCATTGTTGTACATAGATGTCAGATTATTCCTAAATTAGCTGTTTTCAGCACGACTCGAGAAATATTACACACGCTTTCAAACCTTCTTCCTCGTTCTCAGAAGCCGTACCGCATTCATCTTCTTGAATTTATGTTTACCTGATTCCGAGCCAGTAGTACATTTTCTATTTTATCTTGAGATATTTTCTATTGTTATTAATTTAGCGACCCACTAATATTAATTAGCACATATATAAATTACAAGGTATTTGAAATGACCCTGTATTATTGATATTTTATAGAAGCAGTCGACCCTGGAATTTTTAAATGTTCATCAAGTAAGACAGATATAGGAATTTTCTTTCGGCCTTCGCCCCCTTTCCTTGGCCCCCATGGCTGAAAATAGTACTCAAATAAGGGGGCCCTAATTCTATCTCATAAGGCAGGTATAGAACATGTGTTAGTGTCTGCGCACTTTGTCGTGGGCCCTTAACGTTATTCTAATAAGGGGTCGTAATGCTAACTTATAAGACAAGTATAGGAACCGTGTGTTAGGGTCTGCGCCCTCCTGTCGTGGCCCCCGTGTTGCGAAATTTGAATTTGAATTTGTGCCGCTATCTACTTGTGTATGGACTAATGAATATTTTCTACAATAAAGGTGGCGCCATCTAGTGGTATATTTTTAAACTAGCGAATATTTTCTGTAATAGAGGTGGCGCCGCCTAGCGGTACATTTCTAGGACTAATTAGGGTTTCTTTGTGGCGCCGTCTAGTGGTGTAAGGACTAATGAATGTTTTCTGTAATAGAGACTATTTTTCTCATTAAAACGGTAACCAAAGGCTCCGCAAAGCGCTTTCTACAATTCTTTCTCAGTTTTTATAGAGAATCTGTTCATTTTATTAAAACGAAAAAGTTGTCGAAATAAAATTTACATTAAAGGGGATTTTTAATTTCAGAAAGTTTTTCATAATTACGTCTCAACCTAGTCTAAAACAAACATTTATATTGTCTTCAATTCTGTTCTCCCTACAGTCTCTGAGCAGAACATCGCCCATCCTCAAAATTTTATGAGTGTTTCTCTAATATACCGATTCAGATAACGATGTCCATAATATGGAATTACCTCTTCATCAGTAAACTTTTCCAAGAAAATACGGAAATGTAAAAAATTATATCAAGTCTGTGAATGACAGGTTTGATTTGCAGCTGGTTGATTCTGGAGTTATCTTTGAATTTTTTTTATTTCAGCATATCGGTTCTTAGACACACTTTCATACAATCAGTTTATTCACATCTTCATCTTAGAACCATCACATTCTTTCTTGAAGCAGGGCGTGAGGACCTGGTAATATAAGTACACCAAGAAACCTTCTAGGCATCAGGAGCAAAGGTAAATCCATAGTGATTGTTTGGGATGTATAAATATGAGATTGGCGAACTCCGAAAAGCATAAGTTGTCTATCAAAAGGCCTTAAAATATATCTACTGACGTATTGGCTTTTAAAACTCTGTTGCCACGCTTCCCAGTCAACATTTTCATTTTCTGTCTCCAGTTGAAACATACATCTTTCCCCATTGCGTAACACTATTCGGTTTTTTTTTCAAAAAATCCTCACCAATCCTCTTCTATGATTACAGTACTCATTCTGTTTGGAGGTAATTCAACAATATGTATGGGTTGGGGCTCTTTATCTTACAGAAAGTTTGAGTCCCCCGAGATTTCCTCAAGGACTCTAATTGAGAGAAATTGCCGAGAAGCCATAATCTCTAAAAAACCTTCAATCTGAATATCTACATTGATATAATTTATAATCTGACACTTTTTATAGGAATCACGGTGATCCATAAATAGGGATCTTGGCGAAACTTACACAAATACACGCACGCACGCACGCACGAGCGCACGCCCCCACTCTCACACACGCACACTAAAAGTTACTCAAACACACAGAGACACACACCCACACACACAAACAAATGCACACGGAGACACAGACACGGGCACGGACACGGACACGGACATGGACACAGACACGGACACGGACACGGACACGGAAGATAAAAATGTGTCAATGCATGTAGACGGCCATAGGAAACCAATTCTACACGAATTTTTGTTTCAAATAAGTTAATGGTGTGGATATGGAAGCAGTAACTAAATCGTTTAATGTCAAATTAAAAACACTATTAATTTGTGCTGATTATTAAATTGTAATTTTTGAATACAACCATGTGTAACAGGGACGAAAAGATTGAAGTGTTAACGTGATATCAGAGTAGTAATAGTTTGTGAACTGTACTAGACTTGTCTGTAAGAAAATATCCGAACAGACCTATTTGTTGCATTAGGACAATTCATAGCATTGTTAAAAAGTTCATACCGTATGGCTGCATAATAAATTCCCACAAAAAGAACTAAAATCAATCATGTGTTGACTGAAGTATTAAAATTACATATTTTAAAGTACGTTAAGGAAAACCCAATAATATCGCTGCAAGAAATACTAACACATTTTAATGTAGTAGAATAACAAAAAAATATACTTTGGTCTCTATATTTGTATATTCAACAAATGAAACTGTACCATCATCACTGAATTAAGTGCCATAATTTTTTCATTGGAAACTTATATAAATGATATTTATGAATGCAGATAATAAACGGAGTTTAGTGAAAAAAACTAATTTCAATCTTTTTTAGTCATGAAGGGTGAAATTTGTTGGGAACCATCGTTCTTTCACTAACAGGAAGACTTTGTAACCATTCACATCTGTTTTTGCGGTTCATAACTTGACTACCCTTAAAAGTCTTCTTTTACTCTTTAACGGCAATTTATAGTGGTTTAAAGTTATCACAGCTAATAATATTATCAATGATCGAAACCATTTCGGTTGTCACCTCTAAGCTATTGCTTTCACATTCAATGTTCTGGTCATTATTGTCATGCTCACTATAAATTGTTTTTGTATTACCTACACCACCATCGTCATCATCACGAAGAAATACATGTATTTTTTTCAGTTTAATAATGATTTCCATTAATAACAAGACATTTTAGAATAAAAAAATTGCAACTTCTGTGGTCGGAATAAAATCACCCGAAAGACCGAACACTCACAACTTTGGTGACAAACTCATACTCACATTCACAAAAAGGTTATACTCAGTGTTCTTTTTGTTCTTTCAATGTAAAAATGATCACGTTTTTGCAAGGAAGGACTGTTCTAAAAAGAAAATTTTGTTTCTTTTGTCTTAAGGTAATCAATTTGGCTGTAAGTTAAGTTCTTATTTACTAAAAATGTATTCTCATACTTTAATTAAGCTATCTTAAAAGTATAGTACTAGGAATCTTATTTCTTTTGGTTCTTGATTATCTTCTATTGTAATTTCATGTTCAGTTTCTACTTCTGCACTTCTATTATGTTTAGAATGCTATAAAACCAGTTTTTCAACAATCTTTGTTGCATAACCGTTTTCTAACATTAACATAAAATTTTGAAAATTTTCTCGACCAGTGACAAGTAGGAATACTTCAGCATTCTCTTGGTCATGTTTAAAATTATACTAACTCTCAGTATTATAAGACAGAAAGGCTTGGTAGAAATATTGGTCTTTGACACCAATTCGTTTCAAAATATTACCCACTCGTATAACTTTTGTATCAAAGAATGGTAGCGGTTATTCATTTCTTGCTTGATGGTGAATTAAGATCTGAGATAGAAATTATAGAACAGCTGAATAATGCCTGAATCTTGATCTCCAGAGTTCTTAAAATTTAGTAATCAGCAAAACATATTACTAAAAGTGTCTCACCTGAGGCCAATTTTCTACCGTGGGATGTTGTTTACGTGCAAGCGGCCATTTTCTATTACGTTGAAAAAATTTGTACCGAACTTATCACTCATATTTAACGTGGAATTTTTTAGGGGGCAGATTAATAGGCATTCCTTTTAAACAAGTTAACGTCCACGCATTCTCTCAGTTATTTCTTGACAAATAATCAACCAGAGATTAACACGCACGTAATTATATAGTCTACGTAATACTCAACTTTCCAAGTTGTGATCACATAATACATCCCACCTTACATAATTACATCAAGGTTAAAACAACCATCATATCACGAATAAACACCTTACGTAATTCTATCGACAACTTTTAGTTTCTAGTTTAATTCGCGATATTATACGAAATGTAAGCCTTAATGATAGAAAAAAGGCTGACTTTTGACTCTCATAAGCACTCACCTGCACTCACGCACTACCACTACTGGCACATTTACTTGGTTACAACAATCACCAGCGTTACGTAATACTTTCACTTTTTTCCGTCGAGGTTACTTATTACAGGAATTTCCACTAACTGGTAACAATGAACGCTTTTTTTTAATTGTTGCAGGGAATTCTAAAATACAAGTATCAGTTCAATTGGACGGTTTATATAGTCATCTTGCGATATATAAAACTCTTCGGAAACAAACAAAAGTTACTCGACAAATATAGAATCACACACTTGCAGATACCCAAACACATCAAACAAGAAAACATACGAAAGAAACTAAAATATACTAAAAACACTAAAATCAAACAAGTACAAACGAACAACGGAATTATCAAAGGAGTAAATCCCACAGACGTAAACCGAAAACATACAAACCTATAACAAGGAGACTAGCACACAAGCTACTCAACAAATACACAAATATCTACCTGTAAACTTCCAAACACTCAGAACAAGCAAGCAAAAGGCAAGAAAAACAAAAAAAATAGCTGAAATATTTAAAACTACTAGCAGACAAGCACACGCAAACAAAAAAACTATAAAGCAAGTAAACTTGGTTACGCGAGTCAACTCGCAAATGTATAAACACGCTGACAGAAAAACCAGAATCAAGTAAACGCCCTAACACAAAGTATGCAAATATACAGTATAAACACAGAAACAAGTCATTTAACGTTCAAACCTACAAACATGCAAACTCATCAAAACAAATGAAGTAGTAAACATCGAAACACCTAAACCCGCAAACATGAAAACCAGCTTTGACTAGCAATGAAATATGCTCAAAGACACAAAATATGCAAGCTGGCAAACACATACACAAACAAAAAACTCCCAAACATGCCAAATTTTCAAGTGAAAAGCAAAAAGACATATCATTGAAACCAAAAGCTAGTAAACAGGAAACTTGCTCAAAGAAACAGATGTACACCAACAAATAAACAAGTAAATATGAAAACACAAATAATCCCGTAAACATTCAAACCCATAGCAAAGAAGCTAGCTATCAGTAAACGGCTCAAACAAGTAAACACATCACCACTCATGCGACAAAGAATCAAATTACTCAATAAATACGCATACGAACATCCATAAACCTCGAAACTCTTCAAACATGCAAGAAATAGCAAAGAAAACATTTCAAAGAATCTAAATCTAAAACATTCAGAAAATCATCAGGTGACAAGCTCACGTAAACAAACAAGTGAACACCCAAACACGTAAGTCCATAAATAAAGAAAATAGCAAATAAGTAACAAATTCACAAACATAAACCTACTCCAAAACATTAAAACGTGCATTATAATGTACCACTATTGGTGCAGATTTATATACTTTAATTTATAATTAGAAGGCGGGTTTAATTGAAACCATTTAGGAAATATGGGCGACTGTTCTATATTTGTTAGTAAAAATAGGATGTCATTAGGGAGATGTTTTTTGAAAATAATTGACGGGGGTTGTTGATTTTTATAGTTGAGAATTAAGAATGTTTTTATCATAAAATAAAATTTACAGGTAATGCAATATAATCGCTAAGTGTATATTATTTCAGTAAATGCTTATAATATAATCTCAACGAAAGGTTAAATCAATTACAAAATTAATACAACTTGATTTGAAGACAACGCATTCTTTTGTGAATTGAACTAAGAATTGAAAAGGGCACTCGTTACAACTCCAACAACGTCAAAATCTGGTACCACCCGTTAATTACATTTATAGCGGGAAAAACGTCATGAACAGACCTTAGATTGGCCTAACAGGAATTTAACAATCGTCGATATCGGGATGTCATACCGAGAAAAGTACTGCTCAGTTTCTAACAAATAACATACCTTTTGGCCAATCAATGATGTCTACAATCGTTAGTTCGACTCGTACAAAAATTTATTCAAAATATTGCGACTATTCGCAAAGCCCTCGTACACAAGATCAAACAGCTGTTCGGTCAACAACCGATTAACTACATGATTACGTTACCTTATAATCTAAAATTTCTTTTAAATTGAATTGTTATCAAAATAAAGAAAACAATCGCTCAGATCGAGATATTCTTATTAATCCTTACCTTAAAGCTTAATGAAACTTCAAAAGATTACTTAAAAAACTCGTATAACTTCAAAAAATTTGATTACAAAGTAAAATATTAACAGAGGTCATATATTGATAGGATATTTACATATTAAATTTTAGTACAATTACGTAAAAAAATCACACTAAATTTCCCAATTCAAAACAAGAAACTAAAAAATAATGATAAATTAGGTCAGCGCTTGCAAGGCCATATTATCAATAACTACCTTTTAATTAATGTAACGAAAATAATAAAGATATCGGTAACATAAACTTTGATATAATTGCGTGAAATAAACTTTCAATGCACAACATTACACAGATAAAAAAAATTCAAGTTCTTAATAAATAAATCGTGTGAATGAAGGGTGTTTGTTTCTATAATAATTTACACGAAAGCAAGCGGATGCATCCTTCACATAAACACAAGAAAGAAAAACTCACACTTTATTACTGTCATCAGTCAAAAAATAAAATAAAGGAAAGTTTACCTTACGTAACACCAACACCAGAGTACTCTTCTTCCTCTGGACTGCAATGTAATGCAACGGTTCCACAAGGTACCGAATTCGATAGCTGGATTTCTACGGTAACGTTCTCCACGCAATCTTTCACAAACGACAACTACCTATTCATAATTACATGAACTAAATTTGCGACACTTAAATTCAACCAAAAGAACACCAGTCACTAATTTTCCATCTGATTTATCGTGAATGCACAAATATTTAGCAATACTGACGAGCATTGCGTTATTTACAGAGCGTTCTATTTATTCTACACTTAATTAAAGCGGCACTATAATTATACAGCAAGTTTGTATTTTGTTTGTTTGGCCAGCGCGCGCTATACGCGAAACTACCTCTTCAAAAATAATTCGCACAAACGAAATGCGTTACATCTGGTCCACAGAACAGACGCTAAGCACTTAAGAAAACACGAAAACCACATCTTCCATGGCCAAAAAATGTCACCCTTGACAAAACGATACATACAAAAAATTACTCGAGGATGTGGTGGACCTATATATTACCCCATATATGGTAACAGAGATTAATTACTCCACGGTAGTTCAATACACCCCCGGTATGAATAACTTGTTCCAACCTTTACACTACCCCTTTCGTGTATATTGCGACAATCGCAAACAAACAAAAGACTGATTTCAACCTTCTTACAGTAAACTTACAACTAAATAAATTTTACAATAATATGATTAGTTAATTGAATCCAGCAAGTGGTTTAGAGGGCAGTTAAAAATGTCTACTTCGCTGGTTAGGCAGTTATAAATACAGCTAATTTTGTAAACAGGGGAGTTCTTTAAAACGTTAGTTCTGCATTTTGGTAGATAAAATATAATTGATTGCCTGGTCGATGTACGGGGAACAACATAAAATAATTGGTTATGCAATATTGCGCAGTCTATATGATCGTATAATAGGTTGTACAAGAATGAAGTAATGTCAGCTTCTCTGCAACCGACACACAATGATATCGCTTAATTATTTTTTCTTTAGTACTTATTGTAGCTCAAATAAATTCTTCCCATTATACAATGACAAAACAACAAAAATGATACGGTATACTACATTCAGAAAGATCCCTGGTACCACATTCAAACTGGACGTGGACGTTATCAGGAACCAAAACACCTTTTCACTTTCAAAGCTTGAAAAATGTATATAATTACAATTTCAGCTAACTGGAATTTTATTGTAGAAATCCATTTTAAATACAATATGACAATTTTAATATTACAAAAAAAAAACGTAATTTTACTTTTTCAACAAACGGCATTAGTAAAGCTTACAATAACGAGAACACTTATTTACACAAAACTCTTCTAACATTAATCTGATAGTAACGTCAATATGACCTGTGAATGAAACGTAATTTTACAAATAAAAATTCTACTTATAAATGTCTTCAAACCCAAAAAAAAGGTGATCAAATAAAAGCTCGCAAAAATCTAAACTCGAAATTCAAAAAAATATATAGAACCAAACAAACTATCTACCGCATGATACTTAAAATTTAAACACAGGGTGACAGAGTGATTATTTCATCTAATATAAATTAATATCAATGATAATTTGAAAGTTAATATTCCCTCACAATCTTGTTATTTGATGTCTCTTGATTTGGTTTTTGATGTACTTTATTTTGACATTTCATACCTATAATGTAACATATTTTATAATAAACATCTATTTGCTTGTAGATATAGTGGAAACATAAGACGGCTTCGGGGTAAAATAGCATAAGGCCACCTTCGGGAGATAACCGCAGTAACACTAAAGAACGTTAATCGTTGCAATGCCGCGTGTTAGCCTGGATTGATATATGTTACCTTTTGGTTCATTAATTGTGAATGCAGATCTTTGACATGTTGTGATGTTTTACTTAGTAGGTAGTAGTAGGAAGATACCGATAGTAGGGAATGCTACATCGTCCGGGGCACGATTTGGACAGTAACCAGTCTGATCGCTATGGTATTACTCAAGAGCACAATATAATTGCCACGGATTGACCCGGCTACAAGGGGCGGTCAACGTCGAAACAGACAGGTCCCGTTGCTGACGACTGTGCAAGGCATGAATGGTGAATCGGTACGTGGAATCTTAGAGGTATGCATGGTAACGAATTTAAAATTAAGAATGTAATGTACGAAAGACACCTTGATATTCTGTGTCTGTCGGAGACAAATCGCAAAGGAAATGGTGCTGTGGAGACGGAAGATAGCCTAGCATTATGATCAGGAGTTGAGGCAAGTGCATGGCGCAAAAGGAGTTGGGGTGATCGTAAGTGAAAGAGCGAAAAGATGTGTTAAAGAGTACGAATTGGTATCTCCCGGGTAATATGTGTTAGAATGAATGTGGAGTTTCGAAAAATTTTTCTTATTGCATACTATGCACCGGTGAATGGAGAAGAAGACCAAGAGCGTGAGCACTTATGGAATGAAGTAGAGAACGTGTAAGCCAAACGAAAGAGTGACGATAGTGAGAGATATGAACGGATGGGTGGGTGTACAGACAGAACGCGTTCTAGAAAAGTTCGGAGACCAAGGAGTCAATGAAAATGGTGAACGCCTGGTGAACATCTGTGTAGAGAGAAGCCTGTTTGTATCCAATACGTGGTTTAAACATAAAATGTGCATATGTATACATGGCAAAGAAGTGAATCTGAAAGTATGATAGACTTGATAGTGTATGATGAACTGCTTAGAAACCTGGTAAAAGACATAAAAGTAATGTGCGGATCGAAGTGTGAATCGGGCCACTTTTAGGTTATATTGCGAGTGTGTTTACGGCAAAAGTGGGTCTGGAGAAGGAAAGCAAAGGTAATGCAAACGTCCAGAATTAGGGTAGCCAAACTAGTGGATAATGGTGCGAGAATGAAATACCTGTGTAGTAAGTAAAGAGTTGAATGAATGAAACAGTGTGGAATGAGCAAATAAAAGACACTGACGTTGAAAGTGCATGGATAAGCTTGAAAAATTGTGATGTTGATTGTGCTGTGCGGATAGGTGGCAGAGCGACTATAGGTCGACAGAAAAAATTTGCTTGGTGGAATAAGTCGGTAAAAAGGTAGTATGTAAGAAAAAAGATCAATACATGGTAATGATGCAAAAAATGAGACTGAGAAAAAGCGATAGAATGAGGTGTGCAGATTAAGAATGCAGAATGATTTTGAAAGAAACAAGAAACTCTTCTGGAAATGGGTCAAAAATGCAAAACGTGGCCTGAAACAGAACGCTGCAGAAGTGATGAATAAGAGCAACGAAATAGTATGGGACCATTGTGGAGTGAGGAAATGCTGGCAAGAATATTTCGGAAAGCTGTACAGTAGTAAGGAAAGTAAGACTAAAAGGTTAAATAAGGAGATTGTAGAAGGAATGATGAATGAAACTGAGAAGGATATTGGTATAAATGAGGTAGAAAAAACGATAGGAAGGTTGAAAAACGGCAAGGAAGCAGCGTAGATCAAATCACTGGTGAAATGCTAAAGTATGGGGTGCACAGCTTATACGAAGATTCTGCTTAATAAATAAATTGTATTCAATGGTTATTGAGGAATACAAAGTAACTAAATTTCGTAATGAATCTGACTCAAAATAAATAATTTTCAGAAAAATCATTTTTATCAAAATATTGATTATTTTTAAACGGTGCAATCCTTTGTGTAGCTTCACACACAGAAAACAATGACATTTTA
The DNA here is from genome assembly GCA_036346205.1 of Vesta saturnalis. Taxonomy (NCBI): domain Eukaryota; kingdom Metazoa; phylum Arthropoda; class Insecta; order Coleoptera; family Lampyridae; genus Vesta; species Vesta saturnalis. The sequence goes on along the minus strand of JARFJB010001893.1, from coordinate 2,205,753 downwards.
TAATATTGATTCTATTTTAAAACTTTATACTGTAAGGAATCACAATTTAAACAAACAAAAGAAATATGTTAATTAATAGAACACTATGGACCAATTTTGCGAAAATATTTACAGGAGTAGCGACACGTACAAAAAAATCTATTCTTATAGATTAAAGCCCCTAAACCCTATAATTTAAATATATAATAACAGGTAATGGAGATTGATTATCCTCAATGCTTGAAATGTAATTAACAACATAAATAACGGCATCTCTAAAGATAAACTTCTACCATTAAAAAAAAAAACTAAAATTATTCTTACATATAAATTCCGTAATTCGTTATCAGGTATAATCAACTGGAGTTGAGTTGCTCCTTAATATGTATGCACCTCGTCACTGATAACCGGCCTTCAACGATGTTTCAATACGGCCATCGCGATATTCGCTAACTTAAATATCCATGTTCTGTTACGCCTTTAAACGCGTATAAAAATTGGGTAATTTGTTTTAATAAGTGCCTACAAATCTGTTTCAATACTTCTTAAATTTTGGAAAACTCAATAGTAATTCTAATTCTCAATTACTCGCTTCATTTTTAAATGTTTAAATACTTTATTCCACAAAATGGGTTTTTGCAGTAAATTAATATGCAGTGCGACACTAATTCTTTACAAATAAAAACTAGCATAAATCGTTTCAAAACACACCCGCGCGACCACCCTCTTAAGTAAAACTCTAAGCCGGAGTGTCTTGGGCCGTACCCTAAAAAAAAAGGAAAAGGCAACGTATTTGATTCCCTCCCCAAGGGGGAGGCCGGGCTGCTCGAGCTTCTCGAGCTCCTTCAGCCACAATCATGGATTCCCAGCATACATACATTACGTATATATGCATGGTGGGATTAAGGATAGGTGTGGTCAGGATAGGAACGGAAGGAACGGTGTTAGGGTTATGAGGGGGAAAATACTACCCCAGCATTCGCCTAAGTAGCCGCACATGGTGTCCATATACGCAGTGACCATGCCGCTATATGTGTATGAGGAAAACCCCTGAAAAAACCTCATACAAGGTAGACGGTAACGGGAATCGAACCAATTACCTCCCGAATGCTAAGCAGGTCGTGTCACTACTACAATAACAGCTCGGTGGGCCGTATCCTGTCACTCTCTCTCTTATATACCTGCGGTTATCCATTTTGCAAAACGTCATCATATTTGTCCCGCTCAACCTAAAATCAGCCTATCCCAAAGGAGTTCCATAATGCGCGCCCTTCCCGGATACACAGGCGGGAAAGGAACCAACGCAAACGAAAATAGAAAATCGCAGCCACCTTCAAATTTTTACAAATAGCCCAACAATTCTTCGGAACAACCCAATTTCACACTCATACTATCCAGATCTAGATTCAACTTTCTATGAAAGTCCCACATATGCACGAGCTTTCATTCCGCACAATTTAGCAAATTCTAACACCATTTGTCCATGAACATGCATCAAACTTTCCATTATGCAATACGACATTTATGCAAACAAAAACATACCTACACTTTAATACAATATCAACATATCATAAATAGACGCGCTTCCATTTACAGTAAGTTTAAACTAAATACGATAGCATTTAAACATTATCGTCTCAATAATAGGGGTGTGACGAAAACATTCCTCATTGAAATTTAATACTTTCAACTTAGAAATCTTTATAAAACATTTAAATACTCGTTTACATCATACTCAATACTTTACAAAATTGCCAGTGGCGTAACATTTACACTACTTTATATTATCTACACCCACAAATTTCTTTTTCGTGTAAACTTACGTTCAGTTACCATTCAAAATACGTTCTATGTACAATACAAGACTGCATATACCCAGTGCGTCAACATAATCTCACAGTATAGAGAAAACTACAAGAATTTCGTAAATAATGAATCCTTGATTCTGTAACATGTATAAGTTATATTGTTCTATTTTACCCTTCGTATAAAACTTCATTGGAAGGTAAGGCACATATCCCAATTGGCAAAGCATGTATGACGATTACGTAAAGGTCGCATATTTCTTCAAATGAATCATACTCACTGTTTGAACATAACATATGTTATTTCATGTTCAAATGCGCACTTAAGGCATCAATATCCGGCTTTACTTGAATAGTAAGTTCGTTTAGTTTCAACGGATCATTACCTAAACGCAGTTTGGTCACTTTGCGCTATAGAAATGTTAATTACCGACATACCTAAGATTATAATCCGCATATGCATATAGTGAAATAATAATTAAATAAGTGAATAAGTGAATAGTGGCATGGATGGCTATATGCCGTTGTACGTGAAGGAATAACAATTTGTACAAAGAATAATTATAAGGCTTACAACTCTCGTGTATTTCATACAGTGTATTATGTGTAATACCTTTGAACGACATGTTTCATTTAAATGATACTATGCTTCTGTAAAGTTTAGACACTGTAACAGTATATTGTCACTCAGAATAAAAACTTTTCCCGAAATATTTATAAGGAATTTCTAAAAAATCGTAAGCGTTATCGGTCAATTTATACTCAGTGCCTAAAAAGAATATGCAATCACGTCTAGATTAATATCGAGCGCTCCCATTATTGAAATGAGTCTGCTGCCCATTTATGTGGAGAACATGTTTAGAAAGACCTAGATTAAATATGACTATATTTACCACTTCCTGAGTCAAAGACCGAACAAATCTCTGTATGGAGGTTATCTTAAAGAAGTAGTTTATCAAACACAGCCTGTGTATTTAGATGATCCTAAAGAACGCATTCGTGAGGCATGTCGCACTATTTACACCAGTTATGATTCAGGCTGCGTACACAAGAGCGCTTTTAAGGCTGCAGGAAATAATTTTGAACACATACTGTAATTTTTTGCATTACATGCGTATTTTAGTAAGAAAAATTTAGAAATTACAAAATGTTGGCTTTTTTGTTGCTAATAATAAAAAAAAAACTACGTTATATCGTTGTATACCAAACTGATTTACAAGCAATTTTCAACGAAAGCATACATGGGGTGCCATTTGAAAATAAAAAGTGAGGGGTGGCTTCCAAAGGAGTGTTAAATGAAATAAAGTTTTTGATAGGTTGTTAGGGAGGTATTTGATGCCATTCACAACAGTTTTCAAGTAAGCGAGATATTGCCTATAAACAATAACTTGGAACAAGCTGTATAAATAGGTTTAACTTTACTAAATGTATCTCGGAAGTTTTCATCTATTTGCCGAACGCTTCTGTTTTGTTTGAAATATCTTATGGGCATTCCGTCCACAACTTTTTCTAAAATTTGCATATATATTTTTGGTCGTAAAGTTGCCATCAAATTCAACGGATTTGGCAGCTGACAAAAGACGGTCAACCCATGATAGATTTGAAGGTACAATCATTCCCAACAGAGTAGGAAAGTCTGAAAATTAAGATCTGAGCCATAGGTAACGACCAATCTTTTTTGACTGCCATTGAGCTTTATTAGCATTAAATTTAACTAGATTACTTCCCCATTCGAGGATACATTGAATACCTTTACTGATTGAAGTTACCATTTCTACTTTACGGTCTTTATTTGAAATAGAAACTGGATTACCATTATGAGTAGACTGAGATGAACTATAATGAAGAGTGCTGTCGTCAGCAGAGCAATAGACCGGGTTGGTCGTTGAAGAAATAAGATCATTTATATATAACAGAAAAAGTGTAGATCATCTCTTGAACGATTTTGTCTAAAACCATATTGGTGGTCACTAAGGAGCTTCTTAGTTTGTAGGAAAGAGAGCAGTCGCAAATTTTAGTTTTTCCCATGATTTTAAACAAAATGGAAGTGATAGCATTTATAATATGGGATCTAAGAAAAACATTTTATCATGTTGCCGCCATTTTGAACAATTTGGAAATAATACGAAAGATGTTATTATTGCTCTCAAGCAAGTCGTATTTTGATATTTCATATACATATGTAGGTATAGAAGATTATGCAATCGACTTCTTTTCACCAATGCTAAATCGATTTATTACCTCGGCCATAAAGATTATGAAAGTCTCAAGTTACAGATTCGGCACTACTACTAAAACATTAGCGGTAGAGTCGGGTCTGCCAGACCACGTCCATGATAAAATGAAAAGTTCACACACCAAAAGAAATCCTCACGAGCTGAGACACCCACATTGCACTTACTTGTGGGGTTGCTTTGATGTTAAATAGTGACGGTGTCGTGAGTCCTACAAACTAGGCGCTTTCACTGTAGAGTTAATGAAATTTCAAGGTGTTGAAACCAGTTACCCGATGCAGGGCCAATTTCAAGATGATGCATCAATTTTTAACAATCGGTTTTCAATATACAGCACCAAGAGAATAATATTTTTGAAACTAACATTAATTAAAGGTCAAAGTAAAAATATTGTTACAAATAACTAATAGTCAATGTGAAATTCCAAGCAATCATTTAATACGATTAATCAATTGCAATAAGGCGGAAAGGGAAATTAAAAACCATGATCTTAAGCTCAAAAGTGAAAGGCTTTGCATAAATGTCAAAAGAAATCTCAGTACGTCTAAACCTGATTCAATCAGCGTTAGCCCAATCTCCTTTCTATTTACATTGAGTAAAGCTGAAATTGTAAACACAACAGATCTTTAGCATTCTTAACTAATTTTTATAAATATATTTATGTACGTTTTCACACACTTCCTGTATCACTTGACATTAACATTAAAACCACCTTCTCTTTAACTTATTTTAAAGTTAACCTAAAAAATGTTTAAAACAGTTTTGCACCCTCAATTACTTAAAACATGGATGGACGAGCACTTGTAAGTTATAAATATCTATAATAAAATGAAATGTTACAAACAAGCGAACATAAAAAATATAAATGCCATTATTACTTACTATTTATTTGCATGAAAATCTATCAAACACTTGACATGTAAAGGAACTTGACAAGTTAAACACGCTTTGAAAGTTTTTTTTTCAAATGGAACATCGCCTTCTTGGTTGGTTAGTTATTATGACATGATCAGCATTTCTTCTTGCTAGTAACGAATAGGTGAAACGTGAGGTTGGGCCGGATTTTAGGGTGGTTTACCATATTTCGTTAATGAAGCTTGAGCGACTTTTCTTCTAAAGACCAAGTTATCAACAGTTTTTCCCGTGCTTCTTGAAAGACGTCAACAATTGTTCATCGGGGAGTGAATAAACCACAATATTATTAGCATGTACCATTTTTCCCATGCATTGATATCCTGTGTGCAGCAATACCGTTATCAAACTGATCAAACCACCATGCACTTATTACATAGGGACACACGGTTAGGCTGAGGTACTTGAATTTTCTTCTTATCTCGATCCGAGTACCTTGATGCAGTCTGTATTAGTTGCACTATATTGATTGGACAGCAAAGTGAGATTATCGTTATCTTTCCGCCGAACAGCTACTATTCCACTGTCCTTGTCAATTTTTCTATTGTATGCACGTAATGATTTTGCAGTATTTCTGCGAAGTTTAGAATGACCAATTTTCCCAATCCATAATCTTGATTGGTGTTAGCTCTTTTGCTTGATACAGTTCAAATTGTAGACGATAACCTAAACGTGTAGCCAGAACTCCTGATTTGAATCCAAATCTAATAGGTTTGCCACGTATGAACTGTTTACAACCATGGCGACCAAAATAAGGGATCATCGATTCGCCTACTGGCAGCCGTTGCTCAATCGGGGCATATTTTAAAAATAATTCATTCAACTTGACGACAAGGGGTTATGCTTTTGCCATGCGATCCGATGCATCAATTGTGTCGTTATCTTCAATGTGAAACTTTCTAAATATATCTTCGAATGTTCTTCTCATCATCGAGTTTGGAACAAGCCAATTTTGAACAACAGCATTTTTTTCGCAGTACATACGACGTCTAGGTAAAACATTGTATCCACTTACATGCAGTATTCCCAAAAATGCATACATTTTTTCGACTGAAACTGTCAAGAGACGGTTTTTGGGCGCTGCATAGGCAACAGTATATTTTACGAAATGTTCTACCAATTTCACAGGCATGAAAAGTTCGAAAAAATCTAATGGACGACTGTCAGCATTTAGTGAAACTGGTATTCCTCGCAATCTCTAGTGACCCATACTCGTGATTTATCTGTTTCAGTCTTTTTTTTTTGGCATTTTTTAGGAGAAATTGCACAAGCAGATGGATTGTCTATGTTTTACTTGCGACGTCTTCTGTTATGTTACCACCATTAGTACCAAGAGATACCGGCTCACCGTTGATATAAAGTTCTGCTTCTGCCTCAACCTGATTTCGATTGAGAACGTTAGGGTCGTTCCAGTCATTATCGCCTGAATCCTTATCCGTATCATTTCCAGCATCTGCAGGTGGTGCAGTAAAAACATCATATTTGTAATGGGTATCTTCCTCTATATTTACTAGTTCTTCCAACATGTCGTGAACAGTTAGCGGACGGTTGCTATAAAGACAAATTTGAGTTAAAACATAAAGACAAATAACGTATTTATTAGTAGTTATACGAGGATGTACGAGGAAAAATTCTATTCTATTCGTACAATGTTTTCATTACTTTCAAAACTAGACACATGTAAGTTGTTTTTTGAAAAACATGGCATTAAAACTGTTTATGCCTTATAGATCCTGGAATGTCTGTTTTTAAAAATACATTTCAATTCTCCCTAAATTCGGATCATCACTCGTATAACACGAGATTCAAAAACAACTCTACTTCAGCCGCATCAAATAATAGAGTACATGCCACCTCATATTTACAAATGGGTCTGAGATTCTATAAGACTATTCCAGAACATATGATGTGTATATTGATATATAAAAATTTCAGACAAAAAGTTTCTAAAGTCCTCAATAAAACGGTATTGTATTCATTGGATGATTGTTTTGTCAATGTTACAGATTAGGTACCTAATAATATGTGCAACGTTTGTTACAAGTTAAAGTATTTAAATACCATTACGTGAAAATGCGAAATCTATGTATTATGTATTTATATATTTCTATTATTTTAATTATGATGTATATTTTACGCCAAACGGCAAATAAATAAAAACTATCTACTATCATCTATCTCCTCGTGCACTAAACTGTTTATTCGTGGATAAAATTCGTGTTTATTTACTTATACTATAAATAGCTATTTCCAAAAGCGTGCAAAGTGATAGAAAATATTTGAAAACATGTATTTAATTAATATTGAAATATTGTTTATTTCTCATGATTTTGTTACATAAGCTAATGTTTAATTTACTGTCTATAAGCTATGACCTTTTTGATAACGTATTTTCAACACTGCAAGAAATGTTTATTCTACAAAAATGTATTTATTTAGGTTATAAAGTACCCACAACAATCTAAGGTTGTTTTGTTAGGAACATGAATAACTAATAAAATCATTGCGTATTACTATGTACTACTATATTTAATTATAACAGAACAATTATAATGCTGTAGTAGTATATCCATTTTGTATAAAACATAATTTTTATAGTTCGCATTAAATTTCAACTATTTGCTTAATTTAACTTATATGATGAGTGTTAATTCTTTCTAATTTTAGAAAACTTTCTGCACTTGAGTAGCACAGGTGTGAGTATAATCAACAGATTAATAATGTAACCGTTTTAAAACTTATCCCTTAAAAGACTATGAATTAAAATACATAACATCAAAGTTATAAAAATATTTGCAGAAAGGCGTTGAATTCTTTATAAATACAAGTACGAGCGTGGATCATGTTTACACCAGGATTACTACTGGTGAGTGGTTTCCTTTCACACACTTTCACAATCGATGAAATAAATATTTTGTACGCCTGTTGAGTAACATAATAAAGATCCTTAACAACAGATGTATCAATCAGTAATTTATTTAGTTCTGAAAATAACACTTCGCCACTGGAAGTCATCAAACCCTTTTTTTTAATGGCATTCTACTAATCTGCTGTAATCATTATTATTATCAGGGGGAAGTTCCAATTCTGCAATTTTCAATATTTCATCTCTATTTAAACCTAATTCGGTTATACACTCGTCTCTTTCCTTATCCAATGGTAAACCGCCTGCGACCTAAAATTAGTATTCCATATTCTTTTTAAAAAAGAAAAATAAGGCATGAATAACATACTTACGTAGCGGGTGACATAGATCAAAATTGAGAGCATACATATTTCAAATTTCATCTTAATGCTCCTCAAATGAATGACGTGACTATGTGTAGATCAGCAAAACGTGCCTACATATATCTTTAAATATTATCCATGTTTCCCAATTTTTGTAAACTTTAACCCTGGCATATAAATATTGGTACTCTAGCAGGAATAGCGATACTGTTATTATGATGTCAAAATAGGCTAATTTTTTGTCACATAAATGTTAAAATTTGGACATCTGATAAACTACATAAGTATGTGCTTGTGAAGTTGTTACGTGTTTAATTGGAAAAAGTTTCTTTTTGATAACTTTCGTCATTGTGTCAAATTTACTTACTAAAAAACAGCATTTTATTCTTAGGTTGAATGCTTCCAATTCACTATTTCGCAAATTTTTACGCATCTCTAATTGTATTTAAATTAACATGTAACTTTCGTACACATCTCTTATTTAGTTAAAATCAGGCACATTTAATACCTTCAGCGACATATTTATGATTTCGGATCATTTAATATAAAGCAGTTAAAAAGAAACCTGGGATCTCTTTGGGTCAAATAATACATGTACATATAATAGATATATATTTTCTACACATTTTCAACTTTTGGCAACAATGATTTAAATAAAAATTTTCTCAAGTTTGTAAAATTGATTTTTAAGGTGTTGGCCAATTTTTCTTTCTTCCTTTTTAAGAACGCCATTGATGGTGGATGTTGAGTTTCTAGAGAATTTTTCGTTTCTGGTTCTCGATGCTGAAGAATCATTTTTTTGGAAAATTCTCACTTAAAGTAATACTTGGTTAAGTAAAAGTATTACTAATGCTCTTAAAAGGCGGATATAATTGAAATTATTCATTCGTCCACATCTTCGGTAATCGAAATTACGTTGAATGTTCACTATCGGCTCGTTTGTCACCTGTAAGAGGTATGAACGATCATAACTAATTAAATACCGTACTTATATTTACCTTCTTTTAGAATCTCTGTACTACCTATGTAAGAATATCTCTGTACTACCTATGTGCGAGCATCTCGGTACTACCGACGTAAGATCTCTGTACTACCAATGTACGAGCATCTCTGTACTACCTATGAATGAGCATCTCTGTACTACTTATGTAAGAGCATCTCTGTACTACCTACATTCCTAACGTTATTCTTTCTTAAATTTTCTGCTCACATTTTACTGTTACGTTACATCCAAAGTACCTGATTATCGCTGGAAGGCATAAGATCCTTTCTGGCATCTATGACCATATACCTGGTTACACGATTCTGTTTACAAATTTCAAATACACCGAGGAGGTTCTTAGTGAATTTCTACAACGAAAATAAATGGACTGATAATATTAACGTTTTAAACAAATAATGGACAATTGTTACCTCTTAATTAACTTTGTATATTTAAGGTGCTTCCAGCAGTTCACTTTCACAAAATCCTTTGTTTTCTAAAACTGTATATATATATATATATATATATATATATATATATATATACCTACACTAATTCAGTTTTGAATATTTGTGCACTCAATCACAAGTACAACTTCGATTAAATCATTAAAAGTGACTTGATAGACCGCACCTAAACAAGGTTTGGCTTTCATTTTGACTTAATTAATTCTAGCTTATGTGGCTGCATTCGCCCAACGATTTAACTCCTGTTTTGATTGCAATATACCGGGTGTAACGATTGTCTGTAACTACTGCGAATGTTAAACATTTAATTTTATATGAATTTGTAATTTTTATCTCGTAATCTTTATGTGTTATGTACATTACTTTTCTTGTGGACAAGGTTGTTCGGGCCAGTTTATTTCCTATAATTTCTTGATAACTTTGTTTTTTTACGGTAGTTATTTACTGTGCACCGAACAAGCTTTCCAATTTACTGTATACTGTGTGAAGCGTAAGGCAAGCAAGTTCATTAATTAAATACTTTTTATTTTTTTTTTATCTTACTAAACATCCCAATGGGATTATGTGTTAAATTAGCCAATTCCGAATACGAACACTAAGATCTTACAACGGCCGGAAGGGGGCACATAATAATTTTACTTTTTTTATTTCATTGAAATTTAGAATTATAATTGCCGTGGGCACAAACTGAGGCTCACTGCTTGCCATTGTGAGCTTTGGTGGAATGTTAATATTATATATATATATATATATATATATATATATATATATATATATATATATATATATATATATATATACAGGGTTAGTTAAAAGTATGGAGACGGCGATTTATTGTCGTTCATTTTAGGAATTATGTTCAATACAAAAGTTTGTTATGAAATTATTATCTACATTTGAGAATACTTGAATTATTTTTTCTTCAATTGTTTTTAAGTTACGACGTCATCGATATTTTTTGAAATGACAACCTATATTTCTGATTATTGATTTCGATAGTACATTCTATTCTCTTTTCAACGGTATACAATTTTCAATATGTTACATTTGAAAAAATTGAGAAAAGTGCCTTAATGTTCAAATATTAAAGATCCATTAAATTAGCAGAATTAATGTAGATAGACAAAAGCGAGGCGATAAACAAACTCGAGCGAGGTAACTTTATCAGTGGTTATTGTTTATGTCAAATAGTTGACATATTTCAATTGTGCAATTTGTTGCTGTTAATATTAGCAATGGCGAGTTTAAGTGAACGTGAAGAATTGAAATACTTATGATGCTGGGTTATGGAAATAGACGCAGAAGTTTGCAAGATGCTTGTAATTTATTTAATGACACGCATCCAAACAGAAATCAATTTCTAAATCCGTTGTTGGTAAAACCTTAAAACGCTTTACGCTTTGAACAAACCGGTAGTGTTAAAGATTTGCCAAGGAGTGGTAGACCTAGAACAGCGAAAAGCGATGATAAAAACTGAATGTTCTATTGGCCGTATCTGAAGATTCCTTTATCAACCAATCAATTAGCGGCCAATCACAATATTTCACAGTCATCGGTCGTTTCAATTTTAAAAAGTGAAAAGTATAAACCTTATAAGGTACAACTTCTACACGAGTTGACGGAAGATGATTTTGATAGGAGACTACAATTTTGTGAAGAAATGTCAAATATTTGCAATAATAATGCAAATTTCGTCAACAATATTCTTTTCTCTGACGAAGCTACCTTTTGTCTCACCGGTGAAGTAAATAGACATAATTGCAGATATTGGTCATCGGAAAATCCTTTTTGGAGCACCATACGCAGTACCCCCAAAAGGTTAATGTTTGGGTTGGCATTCTAGGGGGTCATATTATCGGTCCCTTTTTCATCAATGGCAATTTAACTTCGGCTCTGTATTTGCAGTTATTGCAAAATGAAATTATACCTGCTTGTGCTATGCTGTATCCAGATGAAAACAATGAACACCTTCTCAATAACAGTATCTGGTTTCAACAAGATGGCGCCCCATCACATTATGGTGTAAATGTTCGTCAATATTTGGATAACGTCTTTCCAAACAGATGGATTGGGAGACGAGGAAGTATTGAATGGCCAGCTCATTCGCCTGATTTAAGTCCTTTAGATTTTTTTCTTTGGGATACTTAAAAAACAGGGTTTACAAAGATAAGCCCAACGATGTCGAAGATTTAAAAATCCAAATTACCAGAACGATAGAAGAAATTCCCCGAGAATTTTTACAAAATTCTATTCAGGGTTTTGTAAATCGATTGAGTCATTGTCAAATTAGAAATGGAGAACAATTTGAACACTTACTTTAATTTAGTTAGTTATTAATTTGTTTGTAATGATAAGATTGTGACTGATAAGTTTATTGCAAATAAACGAGTCTAGTTACCGTGTTAATTAATTCTGCTAATTTAATGGATCTTGAATATTTGAACATTAAGGCACTTTTTCTCAATTTTTTTCAAATGTAACATATTGAAAATTGTATACCGTTGAAAAGAGAATGTACTATCGAAATTAATAATCAGAAATATAGGTTGTCATTTCAAAAAAAGATCGATGACGTCGTAACTTAAAAACAATTGAAGGAAAAAATAATTCAAGTATTCTCAAATGTAGATAATAATTTCATAACAAACTTTTGTATTGAACATAATTTCCTAAAATGAATATTAACGACAATAAATCGCCGTCTCCATACTTTTAACTAACCCTGTATATATATATATATATATATATATATATATATATATATATATATATATATATAATATATATATATAATTTTATTCTTTTCTCAAGATATCGACAATAAAAGTTACTTTATCGGGGGAATTGTCAACTCATTTCTACTTCCTGCTTTCATTCTTATTTCTATCATTTTTGCTAAATCCTGTTTCAGGCTTTACAGGGTTTACTCTCCTTTCAACACTTGTTGAGTATTTCCTTATTAAAGCCTTATTTAAGCTATACCTCCAAAACAACCACGCATCCGAGTGTTCTGCAGTCTTCCGACCGTACGTCTGAGTTTAGTCGAGTCCATTCCTTTTTTTATGCCATATGATGGTTAGACACGTGGCAAGGTATTTTATAGCAATGGTTTTACTACACCTCAATAATATATCCTCAAAATGTAGCAAACAGCTTGTTAGATACCTATTATCTATATCCCAAATGTTTAAAAATTTTTTCAAGTAGTATTTTGATCGTAGATGGTAGGTACGCGCGGATACTTAAAAAATTCTAACTGGAATGATTAGTCACTAGACTAGGATTATACCCATACAAAGTAGCCATAAAAGGAGAAAGTACAACATTGCAAAAATTGGGTAATTGTAATTTTCTTCATTTTATATTGGTAGTTTACATTTACAGGGTGAAGCGCGGTAATTTGCTGCTTTGGGAATGAAATTAAAAAATAGTAAAAGCTCAAGTTTTTATTTTTCTCTTATTGTACAATATTTGAAGCTTCAAATTACATAGTTTTAAATAGTGTATGTGGCAAATGCCGCCCCTCACTGGCCACGTACTGCTGTTTTGTGATGTTTTCATGCACTCTTCTAAGAATGTCGACTGGTAGCTTGGCAATTTAAGCCTTAATATTGTTCCGCAGGTCTTCCAGGGTGTTGGGGCGGCT
>JARFJB010001893.1:2095000-2187500 GCA_036346205.1 Vesta saturnalis | reverse complement strand
CACTAAAAACACCATCAGGTGACAAGCTCATGTAAACAAACAATGTAGAAAACAAGTGATCACCTAAACACGTAAGTCCTAAAACAAGGAAAATAGCAAATAAGTAATAAATTCACCTACTCCAAAACATTCAAACTTGCATTGTGATGTACCACTACCGGTGCAGATTTATATATTTTAATTTATAAATTAGAAGGCGGGTTTAATGGAAACCATTTAGTAAATATGTATGTTTGGTAGTGTGCTTAGAGAGATGTTTTTTGAAAATAATTGACGGGGGTTGTTGATTTTTATGGTTGAGAACTAAGAATGTTTTTTTATCATAAAATAAAATTCACAGGTAATATAATCGCTAAGTGTATTTTGTTTTAGTAAATACTTATAATATTATGATATCAACGAAAGGTTAAATCAATTATAAAATTAAAACTTGATTTGCGTTCTTTTATGAATTGAACTAAATAAGAATTGAAATTAGTACAAGACTTGTATTACAGGACCATGGTAAGCGTTGTTACAGGCTCGCTAGAGCATCCAGCCCGTAAAAGCAATTTCGCGCACGGCATAGTTCAGTGATGTTGGCGGGGATCTCACTTAATCCTCTAAAAGGACACTCGTCACAACTCCAACAACGTTAAAATCGAGTAAAAACTGTTAAAAAGGCGACAACTGTTAAATACATTTATAGCGGGAAAAACGTAATGGACCGATATTATATTGGCCTAACAGGAAATCAAAACTTTCACTCAAAAATAAACTACTCTACTACTCCAAAAATCTTGACGAGAAGTTCACCTAAATTCCAATGAAATCTTGAGCTTTATATATATATATATATATATATATATATATATATATATATATATATATATATATATATATATATATTAAATAAGACAATTTTTCTTTAAAACTTGTGTAAATAAACGTAAAAATTAATTCAACGTTTCAGGAACGTCCTTTGTTCCTTTGTCAAGAATTTATTTGACAATTACAGAAATTGAAATAAGGTAACTATTTTTAACAAGTACAAAATATGAAACAAGGTAACTAATTTAATTTTAATCTGGACGAGTGTGTTTGACTTCGGTAGTTGGTCTAGTATGTGATGTAGAAGGTGCAGAAGTGGGGACGCCTGGAATAGTTGCAGCATATTCTTCCAAATTTGGAAGAATATCATTAAACAAGTTGATTCTACATTTCAACCAACTCCAAATCTTCCAGCAATTTCAAACACTTATGCTGCAACTATTCCAGGTGTCCCCACTTCTGCACCTTCTACATCACATACTAGACCAACTACGAAGTCAAACACACTCGTCCAGATTAAAATTAAATTAGTTACCTTGTTTCATATTTGTACTGTTAAAATATTACCTTCAATTGTAATTAAATAAATTCTTGACAAACAAAGACGTTCAAACGTTGAATTAATTTACGTTTATTTACACAAGTTTTAAAGAAAAATTTCTTATTTAAACATGAATACTTTGGAAATCTAAATAGAAATATATATATATATATATATATATATATATATATATATATATATATATATTATGTCGCATAATGCGATAATAAAACCCAAAAGAAAGAAATTCCATCAAATATCTATAAAATCTTAAAATTTATCAATCATCGATATCGGGATGTAATACCTAAATTCGAGAAAAATACAGCTCATTTTCAAACAAATCACAATCTGTTTACCTTTTGGCAACCCAGATAAATCAATAATGTCTACAAGCGGTAGTTCGATTCCTATAAGTATTGCTTCAAAATATTGTGACGATTCGCAAAGCCCTCGTACGCAAAAAGAAACAGCTGTTCGGCCAACGACCGAGTAACTACATGATTACGTTACTCCCTAATTTAAAATTTATTTTAAATTGACTTGTTACCAAAATAACAAAAAAACAATCGCACAAATCGAGAAATTCTTATTAATCCTTACGTTAAACCTATAACTTCAATAAAATTTTATTACAAACTGAAATATTAACAATGGTCATATATTGGGATATTTACATATTAAATTTTAGTACAGTTGCATAAAAAACAGATTATATTTCGCAATTCAAAACAAGAAACCAAAAAAATAATGATCAAATTCTGTCATCGCTTGCAAGGCCAGATTATCAATAACTACCTTTTAATCAACATAACGAAAATAATAAAGATACCGATAACATAAATTTTGATATAATTGCATGAAATAAACTCTCAGTGGACAACATTATACAGATAAAAACAAATTCCAAATCTTAACAAATAAATTGTGTGAATGAATACGCCTATTTCTAAATTGCCTGAAGGGAGTTTCTACAATAATTTACATGAAATCAAGCGAAAACTTCCTTAACATAAATGCAAGAAAGAAAAACACACACTTTATTGTCACCAGCAAAAAAAAAATAAATAAAAGTTTACCAACAACAACAGTGTACTCTTCTCCCTCTGGACTACAATATAAAAGATCGTGCAACGGTTCCACCAGGTACTGAATTCGAAAGCTGGATTTCTACGGTACCGTTCTCGACATAATGTATCATAAACGACAACTTCCTATTCACAATTACACGGGCTAAGTTTACGACAGTTAAATTCAACCAAAAGCATACCAGTGACTAGCTTTCCATCTAATTTATTGTGAATGCACAAATATTTAACCATAGTGAAGAGCATTGCGTTATTTACAAAGCGTTCTATTTATTTACTATTTCTACACTTAATTAAAGCGGCACTATATACAGCAAGTTTGTATTTTGTTTGTTTGAGCAGCGCGCGATATACGTGAAACTACCTCTTCACCAGGAAGTCGTTAAAATAATCCGCACAAACAAAATGCGTTACAGCAGGTCCACAGAACAGAGGCTAAGCACTTACGAAAACACGAAAACCACTTCCCTACCAAAAAAATGTCACCCTTGACAAAACGATGCACACAAGAAATAACCCCAGAATTTGATGAACCTGTATACTATCCCTTATATGGTAACGGAGATTAATTACTCCACGGTAGTTCGATACACCCCCGGTAAGCATAACTTGTTCCAATCTTCTTACACTACCCCTTTCGCGTATATTGCGACAAACGCAAACAAACAAAAGATGTGATCTAGCCCTACATCATGGAATTAACTGACTTCAACCGTCTTAAGTCGCTACCATCTTCCCTTCTAACTCTTTCTATCTTACTTAAATATTAATTAGCCTATCATAGAGAAGAATCGCTTGAATTTTAAGCGCGGTAAAACGATACTCAAATTCGAAAATAATAGATAGAAATGAATTACATATGCTATAAACTGTAATATCAGCTTCTCTGCAACCCACACAAAATGATATCGCTTAATTATTTTTTCTTCAGTAGTTATTGCAACTCAAATAAATTCTTCCCATTTTACAATGACAAAATAACAAAAATGATATGGTTTACTACATTCAGAAAGATCTCTGGTACCACATTCCAACTAGATTACACGTGGACGTTATCAGGAACCAAAATACTTTTTTACTTTCAAAGCTTGGAAAATTTATACAATTACAATTTTAACTAACTGGAATTTTATCGTAGAAATCCATTTTAAATACAATACGTCAATTTTAATCCTTATAAAAAAACATAATTTCACTTTTTCAACAAACGACATTCCTAAAGCTTACAATAACGAGAGTACTTATTTACACAAAAGTCTTCTAACACTAATCCAATAGTAACGTCAATATTACCTGTGAGTGAAACGTAATTTTACAAATAAAAATTCCATTTACGAATGTCTCCAAACTCAAAAAAGGGTGATCAAATAAAAGCTCGCAAATATCTACACTCTTTTAAATTCGAAATTAAAAAAAAATAGAACAAAACAATCTACCGTATGATCTTTAAAATTTACACATAGGGTGACAGTGATTATTTCAACTAATATAAATTAATATTAATGATAATTTGAAAGTTAGTGTCACAATCTTGCTATCTGATATCTCTAGATTTAGTTTTTGATGTACTTTATTTTGACATTTTATACCTATAATGTAACATATTTTTCAAGAAATATCTGTTTGCTTGTAAATATAGTGGAAATATAAGATGACTCCCGGGTAAAACAGGATAAGGCCACCTTTGGGAGATAACCGCAGTAACACTAAAGAATGTTAATCGTTGCAATACCGTGTGCATTCCTGGCTTGATATATGTTACCTTTGTGTTCATTAGTTGTGAATGCAGACATTTAACACGTTGTGATGTTTTACTTATCCTCAGTCAGTTAACTGTATAACATGTTGATCACCATTCTTGAGGTACAGGTCTGTAATAAATGTTATAATATATTATAACAATCTAGACCGTTCAATAACAATAGAATTTAAATACGTATTGATCGATGTATTTACAAATAATACCTTTATTTTATAACGTTTTTATTCGTGTTGTAGTAACCGAAAAGGTTTTTCTTTGGTAGTTCTTTTCCTTATCCGCAATAAAGACCAGATTGCACTTTCTTATACATGTAAGTGGGTAATCCTACCTCCTTAATCTTTAAAATTAGAACATCATTTGGCTTATGTAAGTTCGCACATTAACTTTGCTTTTGCATTTAAGTGGCGCAGTCGCTAGGCTGGCCTGGGTACATTACAGCATGAAACAAGCAAAAAATCTGCTAATCAAATAAAGCATTCAAACATTTAGTAGCAAACAAAGGAACTAGCAAACGAGTAAACACAAAGATATAAAGCCTCACATATATAGACAGACAAAGAAATCATGTTACTGAACACGCGGAATAACTAGTAAACGCATGGGTTCTTGTGTACTTTATTTCATTGTAAAAGTTGTATCCGATTGTAATTGACGTCTGCAATTAGCCATCACACACATTAATATTCTAAGTAATAAGGTCCTTTCAGTGCTGCGTTCAGCCTTTCCAATCCAATAGATGACCGAAAATATCGAACGCCACGCAAGGATAAGTTATTACGCTCCAGATTGTTCTTGGGTCAGTGATGGAAGAACATGGCTTATAGACGTTTTCACCAGGTGCGCTCAGTGGAAATTGAAAATGATTCTAAAATCATGGTTAATTAGATTGGGAGGGCGGTTTCGGATAAAAACAAAGATCACAAATTCCTTATTTAGGAACACGGATATTCACCAACAATTTGAGAAATGTGAATGTGAAAATTCTCTTGTATAGCCTTCATTCACATAATGTAACTGTGTTAACTAAACTTTGTGTAGCGTAGAATCTGTTGCACGATTACAAATTTACTTGTCTATTTATTATAATAATTTCATAAATGTTGCTATATTACACTTATGCTCAATTAAATCCTTCAGAAACTATCCCACTATTACTACTATGTTTTATTATTTTTATATAAATTATTATCACACAAACGTATCATCTATATATATATATATATATATATATATATATATATATATATATATATATATATAATATATATATATATATATATCACATATCTTATTGGATGGTCACTGTTAAGGAGTTTTACAGATTCTCATGCTATTTCCGGCAAAAGCATTATCGATGTATAGTAAAGAAAAGCTGTCCTATTCGAAAACGTTTGAGACTTGATGTTATTGAATTTACGCTGGTATATGTTTTCCAAAAAACTTCCTCCAACAACTACAATTTCAGCCTTAAAAACAGACTTTCAGATTAAATTATGGCATTTGTGCAACATATTACATCCGGTAGCTGAAGTATGATTGGTTATAACACGACCAATACCTAAGAAAGTGTGCAGCCGGTATGTTACTTGGACTAATTATCTTTAATTGCGAGAAAAATATATGTCGTCCACTATGTAAATGTAATACTTAATAATTTATTATACACCGAAATGTGTGCATGTGCTGCGGAAGAAGGTACATGTGAAAATGTCACCACAATGGATTTCTTTGTAGGGATGTTTAAATGTTGACATTCAGTGATTATTACTTAAGATTATCTTTAATCAACAAGCATCGGATTTTTATCTATTCATATTTTGTACTTTGCTTAAATTTTCTAGAGAATTAGGATTCTTACGTTTTACGATACATACGTATACTAATCGCCATAAAATAATTTCATATTTAATCATATTATGAAATTTTTTCATATTTCCTAAAAAATTTGGTAATATATGAAATGCTTAATATTTTTTTCATATTTCGATTCTATTTGTATTCTTAATTCATAAATCAAGAATTTCTTAAAATGAAATATTGTTTTTACATTCAATGCTACAGTTTACTTAAAAAAAAGATATAGAACAATGAATTTATGGTTCCGTATTCAAAACAGGTAAATTTTGCAATTCTATGATTTGCTTTTGAGTTAGATTGGAGTAAATAAACCAGGCATAAAAGAATGCTGCTGTTTCACGATCAAACACGAAATCAACAAGTACTGACCTCATCTGTCTACAACTATACCATGACGTAAATTAGAGATTCCCTAGTTGAAACCCTTTAATTGACATATGCCAAATTAATTTACTCTAAGAAAGATTACTTAGAGACAATATAGGAACAAACGGTAGATAATATTCTGGCTGATATTGATTGAGGATACCTCGGTTCCGGGTTCGGATCCCGGTTCAGGCATGGACGTTTTGTGACTTCTCCCAAGATAAAGCATAGAAAATAAAAATGAAAATATAGGAACAAAATACATTTGGTTCGGTATTGATGAAACAAAAGATAACACAGGTCTGCGACCAAATTTTTTTCTTTAAAATAAAGGGCGATTCTTATGTATTTTGGTGCGCTGAGTTCGGAAATGCCATCAGTTTTTTCCCAGCACGTAAGTATTTTCCGCAAAATGCATTTTTCTGCTGTGTTGAAGGACTTCGCATGTGGTCTAAAGGAAAGGTAAAATCTTTTTGTTTTGGGGTGCCTATGATTTGGAGAGAGCCGAGAAACCACGGCGATGACTGCTACTTTTGTTCTTGCAACATACAAGGGTACAATGCCAAAAATAAAAAAGATATATGTTACCCAAACATGCAATCTGCACTTCGGCCTGTGCCTCATGGACCCGGTATTCCAGTACCAGTGCCCCCACACAATTTTGACGATTTGCCAGAGTCATCAGAGAGCGAGTCAGAGCAGTTGGATGATGAGTTTCAAGTCGAAGACTGTGGACCCCAACAATTTTCACAAGAAGAATTAAACGACCTCGTTCGTGATTTAGGGCTTTCTAAACAGTCTGCTGAATTACTGGGCTCTAGACTTCAAGAAAAGAACTTGTTGAGATCTGGAACTTCATTCTCTTGGTACAGAAGCAGAGAAAAACAATTCAAGCCAAATTTTTCTCAAGATGGCGAACTTGTATATTGTTCTGATGTTCCCAAGTTGATGTCAATGTTTAACATTCAACATGTGTCAGATGAATTCTTTTTATTGACTCGTCAAAAAGAAGTTTAAAAGCAGCTTTGCTACACAACGGCAATAAATACGCTTCTGTATCCGTGGGGCACTCTGTGCATCTAAAAGAAAAGTATGACAACATGGCTTTTATACTTGATAAATTGAAATATAAGTAGTTTGGATGGCCTATCTGTGGTGATCTCAAAGTCATCTCTATGGTGCTTGGACAACAAGGTGGCTATACGAAATTCCCCTGTTTCCTATGTGAGTGGGATAGCCGGGCAAAAGCACAGCACTGGAGCCAAAAAGTGTGGCCAACGAGAACTTTGAAGGTTGGAGAAAAAAATGTTCACTTTGAGTCTTTGGTTGATCCCAAAAAAGTGCTTTTACCCCCACTTCACATCAAGCTTGGACTGATTGTATTGTATTTAAAAATGAAAATAAACCACTAGTAATATATTTTTTTTTAATTTCAAAATGCATTTTTACCTATATGTACTGCGGGTTTTACATAACTTTCTTTTTCATTTTGCGGAAAATCCCTACGTGCTGGAGAAAAACTGAGGTCATATTTGGACTCAGCGCACCAAAATACATACGATTCACCCATTACGGTGAAAAAAAAATCAAAAAGTGTCAATTTGCAAGCCTGTGTAATATAAGAAGATAAGTACCCAACATTATTGCGGAAAATTAACTTCAAGTGATGTTGGAATTTCACACCTTTTCTTATGTAAGGTGTTGGACGAACCATCAATTCTACAGTAGCAAGATTTGCTAATGATTCACTTAATATACTTTGGCTAAATAGAATTTTTGAAGAAAAAGATTTACACGTTTAGGGAATGTCTTACATAAAGTGGCACAAGTTGGGGTTCACTCGGCAGAAATTAACTAAGCTATTAGTCAGGTTACAATGAACGCAGTATTACAAAACTGCATAGATACAGGCAGTGTTAACCAGATGGGAAACGTAATTAAACGCCGCTTTGTTTTGTGGAGAAAATTTTTCCATCACCAAAGAAATAATAGGTTCTTTCGATAATTCTTCTGCTTAACTATACAACTAGTACAAGCAAATGATGCGAGATTGTTTTTGGAACATTAGCCTACATTAAGACAATTTATTGCCAACTAGCGGAAATCATAACAAAAAATGAAAAGTAGTGGTATTTCTTTAGTGCAAAACATTCAAGTGGTAGAAGATTTTTGCAATGAACTGTTTTTGGTTCATCGTTCTCTAGGTGAACAGTGTCAGACAAATAAAAGTGTTGTAAGTTTGTTTAAAGTGTGAATTTTCATAGTTTTGAGTTTTTTGTGCGTATTTGAGTGTACCTGTATCTGCATATATTTTGACGTATTTCAACAATTTATTTTCATAAAATTCCGTTCTTTATTAATCAGTAAATACGTTTTCTTCGACCGTACTCTGTATAACTCCGTATTTTAATTTAATATCACAAATGTTTTTGAAAGAGTTATGATATTAACTACTAAATATTGAATTGTGCTACTTCCATTTTCATGTTCAATTTCGCAAATTATAATTGTACTATGTTAAATAACCTAAAGTTATTCGAGGTCATATCTAATTCGTGATATTGAGTCATTCTAACTCAAGATATATTAGTTAATAAAGCAATTCATTTCCGCAATATTTCTCAATTTCTCATTTTTAAGAAAACCGTAAGTCTGACACACACAACTTAATTATGAATTTTGTGACTGATTAAGTTGGATTTCATAAAAGTTGTTACTCGTAAATTGGTACATAAATAAAAAAAGCTGTTCGAAGCTGTGTAGTCAAAATGGCATTACTCTTATCTGCCTATCTACCATCGGTTCGGAATCATCATATTCGCCACGGCCGACCCTGGCCATAACGTAAACTGATGACCACCATAAGTATATTCTGAAGTTAGCAATTAAACTTTACATTGTTATTAATCAATTAAAAATCAGCACGTACAATTTAAAGATTATTGATTTCGACTTTTTGTAATTACTTGAAGCTATATCTACATGTATTTTACGGTAAATTAAGGCTTACGTACTAAAGGAATAAAGGAATAAAATGAATCCAACCAATGTTTGTGTGAAATACGATTTACCGAGTGAAAGAACCAATTAATTAAGTTCTTTTGTTACCAACAAAATCGATATTTTAAATAAACATAAGCCCGATTAGCTTACATGAAACGTATACTTCGAGTTATACTTCAAAAGATTTCGTAATTTACGTTGATACACATTATGTACATTATGACAAAAGTGAATTGTGAGATATGGCGTGAAAATTTAAGCAATTCGATGCAAGACGTCAACACTTAAATGTTACTATAATATACATAATATATGTTTAAATAATTAAAAAAAAAATGTTTTAAGTTATATTTCGTGGCTGCACTTACAAACACCGTATACACGTATCCTTTTCAAAATGATATAGATGAGAAATCAGTTTAAGATTTTGTATAACGATACATACTTCACAAATATTACAAAGAAAAACAATCTTTTACTTTTTAAGTCTTTTCCTTTATATCTAAATTCTCTCAAACTAATTTTTTTACACGTTCGTGTAAATAATTATTAAAACAATAAGAAGACCATATGGCGAATATTTTAAAGAAAATCAAACCTATACACTGAAAAAAGTAATTTCTGCAAACAATTGTATAAGAAATTTTTATTTGCCTGAAACATTGAAACTGTGTTAGGACCTGTAACAAACAAAATACAACCAGGTATCACACAAAAATTTAAAAATTACCGAATGCGTTCAATAGCTCATCTACCATCATCAGCAGTCGACCACTGGTGATGATAGCTTAGATATGTTTTGTCCTCGAGTTTTTGTTGGTATTTACCAATTATTTAGTATATCAATTAATTGCTAACACCCGTTACTACTACTATAAATAGTGCAAAAATTAATTTTAATTGAAGGAAGGAAGACTGGCATACATTCCTTGGTATCTACTTCTACTATGACAACTTGTATTTTTGCAATAACTGTAACGGTATAAACGGGTGGTAGAACGGGATTACAGATAAATTGGCCCCTTTTTGCCTCGACTAGTCAGCGTATGGGTCGTGGATTGATGTTAATAATTTTGCACATCCAGAATAATAAATCGTACGTCAGTCAAAATAGGGGATGAAGTCAAAATCGGTTCGGTTAAGGGCGCCAGGATATTTGATAGACAAAATAAGGGTTATCGTGCCAAAATTACGAGTACATAGCGTGTCTAAACATCCAAAAACATGCGCTTACCTATTCGTAATCAATCTCAGGTGTGCTGGACAGCAACTCAGCAAAATAACCTGAAATAGGGCTTCAAAAAGCACTGCACGCTTGTCAAATAAAAGCGTGATCAACACTAATAAAATTACGTTACTACACCTCATTGTAAATAATTTGGCGTTAACTAATAATCAAAACAAAACAAAAAAATCAAATAAAACACTAAATATTAAGAACGTTATTACTCAAAAATAGAAACAAAAAGTTACGTTATTACTCAATAATAAAGAAAAACTAACTTCGTTACGTTATAACTTAAATTATCGGTAAATTTGCAAAAAAAAACTGGTATGCAACACAGAAGGGTTTCCACAGAATACAAAACACATTTATAAAACAAAACAAAGCTATAATAAAATAAAATAAGGATAAATATAAACATACGATAAAGTGTATGGACAAAAAAAACTACAAAGGCTTATTAGGCGACAGGATGTCTGATCAGAATCTGCTTACGCCGTACTAAATCGTTTAACCTAAATATAAATAAACCGTGGATTATATATATCCACACAACTACAATAGGGTCGATTGCCCTTTACTAATAAAAATCAAAAAAATAAAAAAAAGTGTGAAGGCGGAGCGTTAAAACTATAATTAATTCCGATAATTAAATTTAAAACAACAACTTACGTTAACAAAAAAACGATACACAACTCCGCTTTCCAACCTTCATCAACAAATAAAATAATTCGAGACACACAAAAATCTTCAAAATTTTCAATAAAAAACAACTATTATATTACCTTATAGGGTCTAGATAGCACCTCTCTGTGTTACAACGATAGATACGACTCAGGTGATCGGTTATAACGGAATGAAACTCCCTGGTCCGGCAAAATGATGATAAAATGTTGACTGATATTCTGTTATACACGAACAATTTCTTAATTTAATCTCGTTAAAAGGTTAATGTGAGTGTTCAAAATTGCTGGATAACTTTTAGCTTTTAATGTTCCTTTAAATAATTTTAATTTTCCACTAACAATCCTTAATAATTTGTTTAAATAACTATAAATTTAATATATATTTGCGAAAGTTTCTTTATCTTTACACAGCTTTTACGATAATTAAGTGGCACTCAAGAACGATGATTTTAAGTAAATCCGCAAAGGCGATATAAACCAAGAAGTCCATCGACGCACTAAGAAAACACGAAGATGTCCTCCAGGTAATTTTACGTAAAACCGAAATCGGCACTAGGTATAATCCTTTGGTGATGAACAATTTGAATAAATCCCTTTGTACAGGTTATCTTCAGGAATAGCTAAACTACCCTTACTACACAAAAAAAATACGTTCGTTAAACACCACAAGGTCCAAAATATCAACGTTCTAAACCACCCCTTAAAGCGTAACACAAGCCGCAACGTACAACTACTCGAAAGCGTGATCTGTCTTAGACTCCCAAAATTATTAACAAAATCCATCTTTGAATTTTTAATCCCTACTCTTAAAAAAATCTTATCTACTTAATTCCACCAATTAAAAAACGGAAGGAGAAACCAAAGTACCCCCCAATATTATAAATTCGTTTTCGTCCGTAAGGACTCGGTAAATTTTGAAAACTAAACGTCAGCTAAAATATCTTGTACAGCCTCTGTATGTTTACCTTAAAGTACGAACAATAAGGCCCACATGTAATCGCTATGAATCAAAACCAAAATACCTAATAATAAACTGGACAACTATACTTACGCGTCTTTCTGTCGCTAACATGACATCATACGCAGATAAACCTATACTATTTATTTAAATCACTTAATTTTCTGTTATATTTTATGGAAAACAAACGAAATAAACCTTAATTAAACTTATATACAACTATATACAAATAAACGTTGATCAAACTTCTATAAACGGGAAATAATAAGGAAAAACAACCTAAATTTCGGAATAATAATTTCACAAACAAAGAATCTAAAGCTCACCACACACCTCCATCCCTAAAGGTCGTTACACACGTTAAAACAAATTTACTATAAAACTCAATTTGACAAAAAAAAATATATGTATACGGAATCTAACTAAGTGCATAAGACTACAAACGAAATTACCCAATACGTATACAGGGTGTTCAAAATACCCTGACATAACACGAAAATGTTAGAACGTTACTCCATTGTATTGTTCAAACCGCACTAGGCGTCGTGCAGGCCTACCGAGGTAAGCGGGTTGATAGGCTAGCTGCAGTGGAAATGGGCGGGTAACACGTAAAATCCATTAAAAATTGTATCTAGGCACCCCCACGATCTTAAATTTCTCTATCATAACTAGCCTAAGCGAGGTGTTAAAATAAATAAATATTAACTAACTTAATAATAATTCGGTTTAATACACCACAAAAACGCTAATTCATATCTTAAAAATTTAATCATATATTTTCTTCTATATTTAAAATTTCTGCTTAATAAATGAATTATTGCGTATTCAATGGTTATTGAAGAATACAAAGTAATTAAATTTCGTAATGGATCTTGTTACATTTTTATTTCTTCTCAGTGTAAACGCAGCCTTAATTTAAATA
Source organism: Vesta saturnalis (assembly GCA_036346205.1). Taxonomy (NCBI): domain Eukaryota; kingdom Metazoa; phylum Arthropoda; class Insecta; order Coleoptera; family Lampyridae; genus Vesta; species Vesta saturnalis. The sequence goes on along the minus strand of JARFJB010001893.1, from coordinate 2,174,282 downwards.
TCAACCGCATCCAAACAATGCATTATGTTTAACATACGATACCTGTTTCTGATCGCGGGCACTTGCTGTTCGAATTTAATACACGCCGCACCTCGAAGTCGAATCGTTTTTTGGTTATTCGTGCAATTATGCCAGTTTATCATTGTAATATTTGTAATAACGGAAACTACCGGAACAAAGAATAATTAAACAAATAAAGGTGATATGGATGACTACATAATTGCATAAATATCCGTCACTTTTCTCCTCTTATTGGCCTTTCTATTAGGGGCTGCGCCTACACCCTTATTTTATGTTTCTGGGTGATTACAGTGGATTCATTAAATAATTAAATAAATTAAAATTTCTACGCCGTATCATTGTTTCTACATCTGCAACGTCGAGGACAGTGGCCGCTAAGACATAATTTTCAACATTAATCTTTTGCGACACACTTGGTGCGTCTATGTCACGAGGATTTATTACCATTTAACGCAGATAAGTGATACTAATAACTGTTTTTTCTTGTGCTTTACACCGCCGCTAAATTAACTTTTACAAGCACTTTTATATTCAGTGCCTTATTAATTACATGTTGCTACAACTGCTAAGGGGGGTTATTACGCTATGGGGTATAATTTAAGATAAGAATAGAATGCATGGTACGATTTGTGTAAAATCTTTTTTTTGCAATCGCTAGAAAAAGGTTATTTAAAACGATCTGTTTTATAGCTAACGTCAGTTCATTAAATCTTTCCCTTTATGCGGATTGCCCGCAGCTATGAGAACTCGCTTTAATTAACAAATAATTTAATAATTTAATTGATAAATTTTAACAAACGCTTTGTTGGTATCGATATTTCGTTTTACTTGTAACGTTTATATAGGTTTTAGCACATTAGAATTTACGATACTACATTACAATATATATACATACATATATATATATATATATATATATATATATATATATATATATATATATATATATATATATATATATATATACCATATATATATTGCAAGTGGACAAATGTAGAAGATTATGCAATCGACTTTTTTCACTAATGCTAAATCGATTTATTACCTCATTCTAATACGTTTGACAAAGTTTCTCCAGGGTCGGCCAAAAAAGTATCTGTGTGTGAGTGTGTGTGTAGGTGTGTGTAAGTGTGCGGTGTGTGTGTGTGTGTGTGCGCGTGTGCATGTGCCTGTGCGTGCGCACGTTCGCGTGCGGATGCGTGTGCTTGTGCGTTTGCGTGCGCGTGTGCGTGCTCGTATGCGTATGCGCGGCGCATGTGAGTGTATGTGCGTGTGCGTGTGCGTGTGCATGTGCGTGTGGGTGTGGGTGTGCGTGTGCGTGTGCGTATGCGAGTGCGTGTGCGTGTGCGTGTGCGTGTACGTGTGCGTGTGCGTGTGCGTGTGCGTGTGCGTGTGCGTGTGGGTACGCGTGTGAGTGTGCGTGTGCGTGTGCGCTTGAATGTGCATGTGCGTGTGCGTGTATGTGTGCGTGTGCGTGTGCATGTGCGTGTGCGTGTGCGTGTGCGTGTGCGTGTACGTGTGAGTGTGCATGTGCGTGTGCGTGTGCGTGTGCGTGTGCGTGTGCGTGTGCGTGTACGTGTGCGTGTGCGTGTGCGAGTCTGTGCGCGACCGCGCGCGCATGTGTCTGTGTGAGTGTATGTGTGTATGTGTGTGTGTGTGTGTGTGTGTGTGTGTGTGTGTGTGTGTGTGTGTGTGTGCTGTGTGTGTGCGTGCGTGTGCGTGTGCGTGTGCGTGTGCGTGTGCGTGTGCGTGTGCGTGTGCGTGTGCGTGTGCGTGTGCGTGTGCGTGTACGTGTGCGTGTGCGTGTGCGTGTGCGTGTGCGTGTGCGTGTGCGTGTGCGTGTGCGTGTGCGTGTGCGTGTGCGTGTGCGTGTGCGTGTGCGTGTGCGTGTGCGTGTGCGTGTACGTGTGCGTGTGCGTGTGCGAGTCTGTGCGCGACTTCGCAAGCGCGCGCGCGTGTGTCTGTGTGAGTGTATGTGTGTGTGTGTGTGTGTGTTGTGTGTGTGTGAGCGTGTGTCTGTGTGTCTGTCTGTGTCTGTACGTCTGTGTGTCTGTGTGCCTGTGTGTCTGTGTGTCTGTGTTACTGTGTGTCTGTGTGTCTGTGTGTCTGTGTGTCTGTGTGTATGTGTCTGTGTGTGTGTCTATGTGTCTGTGTGTCTGTGGGTCTCTTTGTCTGTGTGTCTGTGTGTCTGTGTGTCTGTGTGTCTGTGTGTCTGTGTGTCTGTGTGTCTGTGTGTCTGTGTCTGTGTGTCTGTGTGTCTATGTGTCTGTGTGTCTGTGGGTCTCTTTGTCTGTGTGTCTGTGTGTCTGTGTGTCTGTGTGTCTGTGTGTCTGTGTGTCTGTGTGTCTGTGTGTCTGTGTCTGTGTCTGTGTTCTGGGTCTGTGTGTCTTGTGTCTGTGTGTCTTGTTTGTGTCTGTGTGTCTGTGTTCTGTGTCTGTGTGTCTGTGTCTGTGTGTTGTGTGTCTGTGTGTCTGTGTGTTTGTGTCTGTGTGTCTGTGTGTCTGTGTTCTGTGTGTTGTGTGTGTGTGTTTTGTGCGTGTCTGTGGTGTCTGTGTGTCTTGGTGTCTGTGTGTCTGTGGGTTTTTGTCTGTGGGTCTTCTTTGTCTGTGGTGTCTGTGGTGTCGTGTCTGTGTGTCGTGTCTGTGTGTTCTGTGTGTCTGTGTGGTTCTGGCGTGTCTGTGTGTCTGTGGTGTCTGTGTGTCTGTGCTGTGTGTGTGTGTGTCTGTGTCTTGTTTGTGTCTTGTGCTTTGTCGTGTTCTTGGGTTTTTCTTTTCTTTCCTTTGTCTTTCTTGTTGTTTTGTGTTTTTGTTTGTTTTTTTTTTTTTTTTTTTTTTTTTTTTTTTTTTTTTTTTTTTTTTTTTTTTTTTTTTCTTTTTTTTTCTTTTCTTTTTTGGTGTCTTTTTCTTTGTTTTTTGTTGTTGGTCCTTTTTTTTTTTTTCTTTTCTTTTTTTTTTCTTTTCGCCCAGTTGGTCTTTTTTTTTCTTTCTTTTTTTTGCGTTTTGTCTGTGTGCTGTGCCTTGTCTTCGTGTGCTGTTTCGTTGGTTCGTGTTGCGTGTTTGCTGTTCCTTGTCGTGTTCTTTTCGTTGCTTGTGCGTGTGCGTTTGCTGTGGTTTTTGTTGTTTTGTCTTTTCTTCTTGTTCTGTGCTTGCTTTCTTCTTTTCTGGCTGTCTTGTTCGCTCATGTGTCTGCTTGTTCTGTTGTTTGTTTTGTGTGTTCTTTCTGTGTGTTGTGAGCGTGTGTCTGTGTCTGTTGTCTTGTCTGTTCCTTGTGTTTTTGTGTGTCTGTGTGTCTGTGTGTTCTGTGTCTGTGTGTCTGTGTTCTGTGTGTCTGTGTGTCTGGTGTCTTGTGTTCTGTGTGTCTTGTCTTGTGTGTGTGTCTGTGGTGTCTGCTTTGTTGTGTCTGTGTGTCTGTGTTCTGTTGTTGTGTGTCTTTTGTTTGTGTCATTCTGTTTTTGTGTCTGTTCTATGTTTTGTCTGTGGTTTCTTTCTGTGTTTGTGGTCTGTTCTGTTTCTGGTGTCTCTGTCTTGTTTCTTGTGTCTGTTGTTGGGCTGTTTCGTTTCTTTGTCTGTGGTCTGGTGTTGTTGTGTCTGTCTTGGTTGTGGTGTTCCTGGTGTCTGTTGCCTGTGGTCTATGTGTGCTGTGTGTCTTGTGCTTTGTCTGTTGTCTTTTGGTTCTATATTGTGTGCGTTGCATGTCTTTGTTGTGTTTTGTGTCTTGTTGTCTGTGTTGGTGCGGTTGGTTTGTGTTGTGTCTGGGCTGTGCGTGTGCTTGTTTGTGTTTGTTTCGTGGTTGTTCGTTCTTCTGGCTGCTGTCTGTTCGTGTTGGTGTGCGGGTGTCTTGTTTCTTCTGTCGTGTGGCGTTTGTGCTTCCTGTTGTCTGTTTCCGGCTTGTCGTTTTAGCTGTTGTGCTGTTCTGTGTTAATTAATTTGTGCGTTGGTTGCGGTGTTGTGCTTGTGCATTGCGGTTCCGTTTGCTGTGTCGTTTAGTGGTTGCGTTGCTCTGTTCAGTGCGTTTGTTTTGTGTCTATGTGCTTTGCCAAAGTGTTTGAGTCTTTCTTTTCTTCTGTTCTCTTCGTTCTTTTCTGTCTGTCTTTTTGTTGTTTGGTTCTGGTCTTTTGTCTGTGTGTTTGTGGTGTTTGTGTTTGGTCTGGTGTTTTCGTTCGATTGTTGCTGTGTTCCTTCTTGTGTTGTTTTGTGTGTTTGTTTGTGTTGTTTGTGTTCGTGCTTTGTTGGTTTGTTGTCGTGTGTCCTGTCGTTCCGTTGTTAATTGTATGTTTGTGGTTTGTCGTTGTTGTTTGTGTTTTTGTTGTTTGTTCCGTGTTCTTTTCTTCATGGTCTTTCTTGTTGTTGTGTTGTTTGGTCAATCTTTTTGTTGTTTTGTCTTTGTTTGGTTGTTTGTTGTGTTTTGTCTTGTTTTGGTTTTAAGTGTGGTTTTTGTGTCTTGTTGTTGTGCGTCTGTTGTTCATTTATTTTGTGTGTTGTCTGTTTGTGTTTTCTTGAGTAGTGTCTGTCTGTCTTTCAGCGTTGTGTTTCTGTTTTGTGTGTCTTTGTCTGCTTGTCTTGCTGTCTGTGTGTTGTGTCTTTTTGTTGTGTCTTTCCAAATTATCATATGTGCATTATTCTTGAGATCTCTTGTCAATTTCTGTTGTACTCTTATGATTATCGTTGCTTTGTCTGTATCTGTGTGTGCTCGTGTCTGTTGATGGTTGTGTGTCTAGTGGTCTGTGTGTCTGTTCTTGTCTGTAGTGTCTTGTGTCATGTTCGTTGTGTCATGTGTCTTGTGTCTGTGCTTCTGCTGTCTGTGTGTCTGTTTTCTGTGTGTGTGTGTCTATGTGTCTGTGTCTGTGTGCTGTGTGTCTGTGTCTGTGCTGTGTCTGTGTGTCCTGTGTGTCTGTGTGTCTGTGTCTGTGTGTCTGTGTCTTGTTCTGTGTCTGTGTCTGTGTGTCTGTGTGTCTGTACGTGTCTGTGTGTCTGTGTGTCTGTGTGTCTTGTGTGTCTGTGTGTTGTGTCTGTGTGTCTGTGTGTCTGTGTGTCTGTGTGTCTGTGTGTCTGTGTGTTGTCTGTGTGTTGTGTATTGTCTGTGTGTCTGTGCGTCTGTGTCTGTGTCTGTGTCTGTGTGTCTGTGTCTGTGCGTCTGTGTCTGTGCTTGTCTGTGCGTCTGTGTGTCTGTGTCTATGTCTGTGTGTCTGTGTGTTGTGTCTGTCTGTGTGTCTGTGTGTCTGTGTGTCTGTGTGTCTGTGTGTCTGTGTGTGTCTGTGTGTCTGTGTTCTGTGTGTCTGTGTGTCTGTGTCTGTGTCTGTGTTGGTCTCTTTGTCTGTTCGTCTTCGTGCTGTGTGTCTCGTGTGTATGTCTGTGTGTCTGTGTCTTTCTGTTGTGTCTGTGTCAGTGTCTGTCTGTGTCCTCGTGTTCTGTGTGTCTGTGTCTGTGTGTGTGTCTGTGCCTGTGCTGTGTCTGTGTCTGTGTCTGTGTCCTGTGATTCTGTGTCTAGTGTCTGTGTGTCTGTGTCTCTGTCTATGTTTCCTCTTTGTCTGTTGTCTGTTCTTGTGTCCCTGTGTCTGTGTCTGTGTCTTGTGTGTCTGTGTGTCTGTGTCTGTGTCTGTGTGCTGTGTCTGTGTCTGTGTGCTTGTGTCTGTGTGCTGTGTGTCTGTGTCTGTGTGTCTGTGTCTGTGCTGTCTGTGTGTCTGTGTGCTTGTGCTGTGTCTGTGCTGTCGTGTGCTGTCTGTGTGTCTGTCGTGTCGTGTGTCTGTGGGTCTGTGTGTCTGTGTGCTCTGCGCTCGCATGTGTCTGTGTGTCGTGTGTGTCTGTGTGTCTGTGTGTCTGTGTGTTGTGTCTGTGTCTGTGTGTCTGTGTGTCTGTGTCTGTGTGTTCTGTCTGTGTCTGTGGTCTGTGTGTCTGTGTGTCTGTGTGTCTGTGTGTCTGTGCTGTCTGTGTGTCTTGTGTCTGTGTGTCTGTTCTGTGTCTGTCTGTGTCTCTGTGTCTGTGTGTCTGTGTGTCTGTGTTGTCTGTGTGTCTGTGTGTCTGTGTCTGTGTTGTGTGTCTGTGTCTGTGCTGTGCTGTGTGTCTGTGTGTCTGTGTCGTGTGTCTGTGCCTTTGTATGTGTCTGTGTCTTGTTGTCTGTGTTGTCGTGTGCTGTGTCTGTGTGTCTGTGTCGTGTGTCTGTGTGCGTTGTGTGTGTCTGTGCTGTGCTGTGTCTGTGTGTGTCTGTGCGTGTCTGTGTCTGTGTGCTGTGCTGTGTCTGTGTCGTGTGTCTGTGTCTGTGTGTCTGTGCTGTGCTTGTGTCTGTGTCTGTGTGCTGTGTGTCTGTGTCTGTGTGTGTGTCGTGTGTGTGTCTGTGTCTGTGTGCCTGTGTGTCTGTGTGTCTGTGTTGTCTGTGTGTACTGTGTGTCTGTGTCGTGCTGTGTCTGTGTCTGTGTGTCGTGTGCTGTGTCTGTGTGTCTGTGCGTGTCTGTGTGTCTGTGTGTCTGTGGTGTCTGTGTGTCTGTGTGTCGTGTGTCTGTGTGTCTGTGTGTCTGTTGTCTGTGTGTCTGTGTGTCTGTGTGTCTGTGTGTCTGTGTCTGTCGTGTCTGTGTGTCTGTGTCTCTGTGTGTCTGTGTGTTGTCTGTGTGTCTGTGTGTCTTGTGTCTGTGTGTCTGTGTGTCTGTGTGTCTGTGTGTCTGTGTCTGTGTCTTGTGTCTGTGTGTCTGTGTGTCTGTGTCTGTCTGTGTCTGTTGTGTCTGTGTCTGTGTCTGTGCTGTCTGTGTCGTCTGTGCTGTTCTGTGTGTCTGTGTCTGTGTGTCTGTGTGTCTGTTGTGTGTCTGTGTGTCTGTGTGTCTGTGTGTCTGTGTGTCTGTGTTCTGTGTGTCTGTGTGTCTGTGTGTCTGTGTCTGTGTCTGTGTTGTCTGTGTGCTGTGGTGTCTTGTGTGTCTGTTGTGTCTGTGTGTCTGTGTGTCTGTGTCTGTCTGTGTGTCTGTCGTGTCTGTGTGTCTGTGTCTGTGTCTGTGTCTGTCGTGTCTGTGTGTCTGTGTGTCTGTGTGTCTGTGTCTGTGTCTGTGTCTGTCTGTGTGCTGTGTGTCTGTTGTCTGTCTGTGTCTGTGTCTGTGTGTCTGTCTGTGTCTGTGTTCTGTGTGTTTCTGTGTGTCGTGTGTCTGTGTGTGTCGTGTCTGTGTGTCTGTGTGTGTGTGTGTCTGTGTCTGTGTGTCTGTGTGTCTGTGCTGTGTCGTGTGTCTGTGTGTTGTGTGTCTGTGTGTCTGTGTGTCTGTGTGTCTGTGTGTCGTGTGTGTCTGTGTGTCGTGTGTCTGTGTTGTGCTGTGTCGTGTGTCTGTGTCTGTGTGTCTATGTGTCTGTGTGTCTGTGTGTGTCTGTGTCTGTGTGTCTGTCTGTGTCTGTGTGTCTGTGTGTCTGTGTGTCTGTGTCTGTGTGTCGTGTTGTGTCTGTGTGTCTGTGTCTGTGTCTGTGTGTCTGTGTGTCTGTGTGTCTGTGTGTCTGTGTCTGTGTCTGTTGTGTCTGTGTCTGTTGTCTGTGTGTCTGTGTGTCTGTGTCTGTGTGCTGTGTGCTGTGTGTGTGTCTGTGTGTCTGTGTGCTGTGTGTTGTGTGTGTGCTGTGTCTGTGTGTGCTGTGTGTCTGTGTTGTGTCTGTGTGTCGTGTGTCTGTGTGCGTGTGTCGTGTCGTGTGCTGTGTGTCTGTGTGTCTGTGTTGTGTCTGTGTGTCTGTGTTGTGTCTGTGTGTGTCTGTGTGTCTGTGTGTCTGTGTGTCTGTGTGTCGTGTGTCTGTGTACTGTGTGTCTGTGTGTCTGTGTGTGTCTGTCTGTGCTGTGTCGTGTGTGTCTGTGTGTCTGTGTATGTCTGTCTGTGTTGTCTGTGTATGTGTCTGTGTTGTTGTGTCTGTGTGTCTGTGTGTCTGTTGTCTGTGTGTCTGTGTGCTGTGTCGTGTGTCTGTGTGTCTGTGTGTCTGTGTCTGTTGTCTGTGTGTCTGTGTCTGTGTCTGTGTGTCTGTGTGTCTGTGCTTGTCTGTGTGTCTGTGTGTGTCTGTGTCTGTGTGTGCTGTGTGTCTGTGTGTCTGTGTGTCTGTGTGTGCTGTGTGTCTGTGTGTCTGTGTGTCTGTGTGTCTGTGTGTCTGTGTGTCTGTGTGTCTGTGTGTCTGTGTGTCTGTGTCTGTTGTCTGTGTCTGTGTCTGTGTCTTGTCTGTGTGTCTGTGTGTCTGTGTGTCTGTGTGTCTGTGTGTCTGTGTCTGTGTGTCTGTGTCTGTTGTCTGTGTCTGTGTCTGTGTCTGTGTCTGTGTGTGTCTGTGTCTGTGTCTGTGTGTCTGTGTGTGTCTGTGTGTGTGGCTGTGTGTGCGTGTGTGTGTGCTGTGTGTCTGTGTGTCTGTGCGTGTGTGCTGTGTCTGTGTGTGCGTGTGCGTGTGCTGTGTGTGTCGTGTGCGTCTGTGTGTCTGTGTGTCGTGTGCGTGTCTGTGTGTCTGTGTGTTGTGTGGTCTTGTCTGTGTGTCTGTGTCTGTGTGTCTGTGTGTCGTGTCTGTGTGTCTCTGTGTGTGTGCTGTGTGTCTGTGTGTCTGTTGTGTCTGTGTGTCTGTGTGTCTGTGTGCTGTGTGTCTGTGTGTCTGTGTGTCTGTGTGTCTGTGTGTCTGTGTGTCTGTGTCTGTGTGTCTGTGGTCTGTGTTGTGTCTGTGTGTCTGTGTCTGTGTTGTGTCTGTGTCTGTGTCTGTGTGTCTGTGTGTCTGTGTGTCTGTGCTGTCTGTGTCTGTGCTGTGTGTGTGTTGTGTCTGTGTCTGTGTGTCTGTGTGTGTGTGTCTGTGCGTGTCTGTGCGTGTGCTGTGCGTGTCTGTGCGTGTGCGTGTGCGTGTGCTGTGTGTCGTGTCGTGTGTGTCTGTGTGTCGTGTTCTGTCGTGTCTGTGTCGTCTGTGTGTCTGTGTCTGTGTGTCTGTGTGTCTGTGTGTCTGTGTGTCTGTGTGTCTGTGTCTGTCTGTGTCTAGTGTGTCTGTGTGTCTGTGTGTCTGTGTCTGTGTCTGTGTGTCTGTGTGTCTGTGTGTCTGTGTGTGTCTGTGTGTCTGTGTGTCTGTGTGTCTGTGTGTCTGTTGTGTCTGTGTGTGTGTGTCTGTGTGTCTGTGTGTCTGTGTGTCTGTGTGTCTGTGTGTCTGTGTGTCTGTGTGTCTGTGTGTCTGTTGTGTGTCGTGTGTCTGTGTGTCTGTGGTCTGTGTGTCTGTGTCGTCTGTGTCGTCTGTGTCGTCTGTGTCTGTGTCTGTGTCTGTGTCTGTGTGTCTGTGTCTGTGTCGTGTGTCTGTGTCGTGTCTGTGTGTCTGTGTGTCTGTCGTTCTGTGTGTCTGTGTGTCTGTGTGTCTGTGTCGTCTGTGTCGTCTGTGTCTGTGTGTCTGTGCTGTCTGTGTGTCTGTGTGTCTGTGTGTCTGTGTGTCTGTGTCGTGTCTGTGCTGTCTGTGTGTCTGTGTGTCTGTGTGTGTCTGTGTGTCTGTGTCTGTGTGTTGTCTGTGTGTCTGTGTGTCTGTGTGTCTGTGTGTCTGTGTGTGTCTGTGTGTCTGTGTCTGTGTCTGTGTGTCTGTGTGTCTGTGTGTCTGTGTGTCTGTGTGTCTGTGTGTCTGTGTGTCTGTGTCTGTGCTGTGTGTCTGTGTCGTGTCTGTGTGTCTGTGTGTCTGTGTGTCTGTGTCTGTTGTGTCTGTGTGTCTGTGTCTGTGTCTGTGTGTCTGTGTCTTGTGTCTGTGGTCTGTGGTCTGTGGTCTGTGTGTCTGTGTCTGTGTGTCTGTGTGTCTGTGTGTCTGTGCGTCTGTGTGTCTGTGTTGTGTCTGTGGTCTGTGTCTGTGTCTGTGGTCTGTGTGTCTGTGGTCTGTGGTCTGTGGTCTGTGTGTCTGTGTGTCTGTGTCTGTGTCTGTGGTCTGTGGTCTGTGTGTCTGTGTGTCTGTGTGTCTGTGTCTTGTGTCTGTGTCTGTCTGTGTCTGTGTGTCTGTGTCTGTCTGTGTGTCTTGTCTGTGTCTGTGTCTGTGTCTGCTCTGTTGTCTGTGTGTGTCTGTGGTCTGTGCGTGTCGTGTCTGTGCGTCTGTGCGTCTGTGTCGTGTGTCTGTGTCTGTGTACTGTGCGTGTCTGTGTGCTGTGTCTGTGTCGTGTGCTCTGTGTCTGTGTGTCTGTGTGTCTGTGTGCGTGTGTCTGTGTGTCTGTGTCTGTGTGTCGTGTGTCTGTGTCTGTGTGTCTGTGTCTGTGTGTCTGTGTGCTGTGTGTCTGTGTGCTGTGTCGTGTGTCTGTGTGTGTGTTGTGTGTGTGTGTCTGTGTGCTGCGTGTCTGTGGTTGTGTCGTGTTGTGTGTGTGTGTCTGTGTCTGTGTCTGTGTTCTTGTCTGTGTCTGTGTCTGTGTCTGTGTCTGTGTCTGTGTCTGTGTCTGTGTGCTGTGTCTGTGTCTGTTGTGTCTGTGTCTGTGTCTGTGTCTGTTGTCTGTGTCTGTGTCTGTGTCTGTGTCTGTGTCTGTCTGTCGTGTCTGTGTGCTGTCTGTGTCGTGTGTCTGTGTGCTGTGTGCTGTGTGTCGTGTGTCTGTGTCATGTGTCTGTGTGTCTGTGTGCGTGTGTCGTGTGTCGTGTGCGTGCTGTGTCTGTGTGCGTGTGCGTGTGCGTGTGTCGTGGTGCGTGTGTCGTGTGCGTGTGCTGTGCGTGTGCGTGTGTGCTGTGTGTGCGTGTGCGTGTGCGTTGTGTCGTATCGTGTGCGTTGCTGTTGCTGTGGTCTGTCGTGTGCTGTGTCAGGCGTGTGCGTGTGTCTGTGTGATTGTATGTGTGTGTGTGTGTGTGTCGTGTCTGTGTGTCTGTGTCTGTGTCTGTGTCTGTGTCTGTGTGTCTGTGTCTGTGTGTCTGTAGCGTCTGTGTGTCTGTGTGTCTGTGCGTGTGTCTGTGCGTGTGTGCTGTACTGTGTCTGTGTCTGTGTCTGTCGTGTGTCTGTGTCTGTGCGTGTGCCTGTGCTGTGTGTGTCGTGTGTGTGCTGTGTGTGCTGTGCGTGTCGTGTGCGTGTGCTGTCTGTGTCTGTGTGTCGTGTGTGTGTGTGTGTGTGTGTGTGTGCTGTGCTGTCTGTGTGTCTGTGTGTGCGTGTGCGTGTCTGTCGTGTTGTCGTGTCTGTGCGTGTCTGTGTGTCTGTGAGTCTGTGCGCGTGTCTGTGGGTGTCTGTGTGTCGTGTGTCTGTGTGTCTGTGTCGTGTGTGTCTGTGTGTCTATGTGTCTGTGTGTCTGTCTGTGTCTGTTCTGTCTGTGTGTCTGTGTGTCTGTGTGTCTGTGTCTGATGTCTGTCTGTGTGTCTGTGTGTCTGTGTGTTGTCTGTGTGTCTGTGTGTCTGTGTGCTGTGTGTCTGGTGTTGTCTGTGTGTCTGTGTCTGTCTGTGTCTGTGTGTCTGTGTGTCTGTCTGTGTCTGTGTGTCTGTGTGTCTGTGTTCTGTTTCTGTGTGTCTGTGTGTCTGTGTGTCTGTGTCTGTGTGTTGTGTGTCTGTGTGTCTGTGTTCTGTGTGTCTGTGTGTCTGTGTGTCTGTGTCTTTGTCTGTGTCTGTGTGTCTGTGTGTCTGTGTCTGTGTGTCTGTGTGTCTGTGTGTCTGTGTCGTGTCTGTGTCTGTGTGTGTCTGTGTGTCTGTGTGTCTGTGTGTCTGTCTGTGTCTTGTGTCTGTGTCTGTCTTCTGTGTGTCTGTGTGTCTGTGTGTCTGTGTGTCTGTGTGTCTGTGTTGTCTGTGTGTCTGTGTGTGTCTGTGTGTCTGTGTGTCTGTGTGTCTGTGTCTGTGTGTCTGTGTCTGTGTGTCTGTGTGTCTGTGTGTCTGTGTGTCTGTGTGTCTGTGTCTCTTTATGTGTGTCTGTGTGTCTGTGTGTCTGTCTGTGTGTCTGTGTGTGTGTCTTTGTCTGTGTCTGTGTCTGTGTGTCTGTGTGTCTGTGTGTCTGTGTCTGTTGCTGTGTCTGTGTGTCTGTGTGTCTGTCTGTGTGTCTGTGTGTCTGTGTGTCTGTGTGTCTGTGTGTCTGTGTGTCTGTGTGTCTGTGTTGTGTCTGTGTGTCTGTGTGTCTGTGTGTCTGTGTCTGTCTGTGTCTGTCTGTGTCTGTGTCTGTGTGTCTGTGTGTCTGTGTGTCTGTGTGTCTGTGTGTCTGTGTGTCTGTGTGTCTGTGTCTGTGTCTGTGTGTCTGTGTGTCTGTGTGTCTGTGTGTCTGTGTGTCTGTGTGTCTGTTGTGTCTGTGTGTCTGTGTGTCTGTGTGTCTGTGTGTCTGTGTGTCTGTGTGTCTGTGTGTCTGTGTGTCTGTTGTCTGTGTCTGTGTGTCTGTGTGTCTGTTGTCTGTGTGTCTGTGTGTCTGTGTGTCTGTGTGTCTGTGTCTGTGTCTGTGTGTCTGTGTGTCTGTGTGTCTGTGTGTCTGTGTGTCTGTGTGTCTGTGTCTGTGTGTCTGTGTGTCTGTGTGTGTCTGTGTGTCTGTGTGTCTGTGTGTCTGTGTGTCTGTGTGTCGTGTGTCTGTGTGTCTGTGTGTCTGTGTCTGTGTGTGTCTTGTGTCTGTGTCGTGTGTGTCTGTGTGTCTGTGTCGTGTGTCCTGTGTGTCGTGTGTCTGTGTGTCTGTGTGTCTGTGTGTCTGTGTGTCTGTGTGTCTGTGTCTGTGTGTCTGTGTCTGTGTGTCTGATGTGTCTGTGTGTCTGTGTGTCGTGTGTCTGTGTGTTGTGTCTGTGTGTCTGTGTGTCTGTGTGTCTGTGTGTCTGTGTCTGTGTGTCTGTGTGTCTGTGTGTGTGTCTGTGTGTCTGTGTGCCTGTGAGTCTATATGTCTGTGTGTCTGTGTTTCTGTGTGTCTGTGTTCTGTGTGTCTGTGTGCCTGTGTGTTGTGTCTGTGTGTTTGTGTGTCTGCGTGTCTGTGTCTGTGTGTCTGTGTGTCTGTGTGTCTGTGTGTCTGTGTGTCTGTGTGTCTGTGTGTCTGTGTGTCTGTGTGTCTGTGTGTGTGTGTCTGTGTCTGTGTCTCTGTGTGTTGTGTGCGTGTGCGTGTGCGTGTGCGTGTGCGTGTGCGTGTGCGTGTGCGTGTGCTGTGTGTGTTTTCAGATTTGTTTGCTAATATAAATATATATATATATATATATATATATATATATATATATATATATATATATATATATATATATATATATATATATATATATATATATATATATATTTTAATAAAAAATATCGAATAGCAAGTTTTACTGATATTTCAATTTTTATGCTGCGAAATGTACCTATATCTACCCTTCTTTGTTTAATTTTGGTGTCACGGTCAACTGAAAATATTAAGAGGCATTATTCTTTACGTTTACAATAAAATTATTTTTATTTGTAGGTACGCCAAACGAAAAGTTAACAAAGATTACCTTTTAGATAACGCCCTCTAGCGGGGACGGTAACATTAGTATGACAACGTTTATAACTACTGCGTGTAGACCAATGTAATGCCTTTCTAATAAGATGAAAAATGCTGATTTCCGTTAAGGTTAACCAGCCTAATTGAGGTTTGACAAAAAATGTTCACTATTTACACGGTTCTTAAGATATCTTGGGATAGAAAAAAGGAATCGACAAGCGATTTTGTTGTTAATTTGGTCTACTTTCATAATCCATTGTTAAAACTGCATGCTTCTATTTAATATTTTCTAAAGAGAACTAGATTTCCGAAAAAAATAAATACCGCCCTCTAATTTGCACGTTGCTTATTAACTTACGTTGAGTATGTAACAGTTACATTGGTGAAAAAATGCTCTTTTCAACAAGAGTAAGTTTGCGAAGGTCGACTAAGCAGAACCCGACTTAAAGTCGTTTTTTCATAACTAAGTTACCACTCTCCCCCACCTCCTATTTGAAAAGATAGACTAAAACCTGTTTAATAAAAAGTACGCAGAATTCTCCGCAGAACTTGATTATCGTATTTATAATACCTTTCAGTTAGGCAAATTTTGTAAAATTAAAAAAAAATAGAGGTATGGAAATATGGAAATATTATCGCGGTTCTGACTTTATAATAAGTAAAACAAAGACAGTACAATCAGTTCACGTGCTAAGTGAGATAGAATACACAACAAAGTAAAAGCGTTGAGGCCATACATGCGAGCTTTCAGTAGGCTAGTATCAATGACACATTTAATTGCTACTGTCAACGAGTATTCAAAATCAGTGTTTTTGCAAGTCCGACACAATACTCATGTATTCCACTGAAGAAAAAATACAGATCTCTAAGGGGTATTATTCAGGAAGTACTGTACAATAAATAATGGGCAGGTTTGCGTTTTCCTTTGGAAACAGGCCATCAGAAAGTACGATTGTAGAAAATGCAGTAGCATTAATGGTAATGATGGTGAGCATCCTGGTCGTAACTTAAACCAAGAGCGCGAACTCCAAGAAATTGCAGTGTAGTTTAGCAGAAACTAATTTCCCGTAAAGTAGTACAAAAATTGGTGAATAAATGAATATTGAATGAAGAACAGTTCGCAATATCTTGAAAATGGATAAATATGGTTGCTACAAGTTGCAAACTACACAAGAAATTTTTCCAGAAGATCATCAAAAGTGTATGGAAATTTGTGAAGATATGATGAATCGGGCTAATGAAAACGAAAGATTTATTGAAATTATTTTGTTTACCGGCAAGTGTTCTTTTAACTTACATGGCCATCACAATCCATCTGTCGCTGTTGGTTACTCTCGGGAAAACAAATACATTAGTATTCCTTACCGGACACAATACCCCCAAAAAATTTATGTGTGGGCAGCAATTTTAGGCAATTCCATGTTTGGTCCTTTTTTTATCAACGGAAACTTGAATGCGGACAAATATTTAGAACTGTTTAGAAACCCGATAGTTCCTGCTATTCAACGCTTCAATATAAATTTTGATGACGTTTGGTATCAAGAAGATAGCTGTCCTGCTCATACTGCAATCAGAGTTCAACAGTTTTCGGAAACTAAGTTCCCTAACCGTATTATTAGTGGAAAAGATACTATTAAATACGCTCCTCGCTCAACTGATATCACGCAGAACGACTTTTTTGTTTTGGGATACGTATCCCAGCAAATTTATGGGCACAGGTATGAACGTGCTAAATATTTTGACGAACTTCGTGTCAAAATTACACTCTTTAAACAGTATCACACAAGAAATGTTAGAAAATACCCGAACTTAATTTTATCACAGATTGGGTTACTGCGTTGCGCAAGGTGGAGGTCTTTTCGAAAATCTTATAAAGTAGAGTTTTGAAAAAGTGTTCGTTTTTAAAAATAGTTGGTTTTTCAGTAAGAATTATAATGCTGAAGTTAAACCTTAAGCTTAGGTTGTATTATTAATGTAAATGTTAATGTTCATGTTTGTAGCTCTCGTAAGCTTCTTCTTGGTTCTTCTTACGAGTAGTAATCAAACCATGTCATAAATTCCCAATTACTATAAACTTCGATGTTTGAGGTATTATCATTTAATGTATAAGTGTAAAGTATTTACTTAATAGTTTAAAAGAACACGCGACTTTTCTACATCATCTTAATTGCTTTAGTTTCGTTAGAAATGTTGAAGCTAGATTGAAGGATACAAGTACGACGTGATCAATCTCAAGCGTACTGTAGTGGTATGACAAAAATCGCTAGTTGTTCGATATTGTTGTGTTTTGCAGTTGGCTGCTTTGGATTTTTAGTGTGGTTTTAGTCGTTTTAGTTTATGTCAGTTTATGTCATATTATACCTTCGTTTTTCACTTTTGTATTTTCTTGAGTTATTTACAAACTGTCTATATCAAGACAAATTATATATTCTGAATTTCAAATTGTGATATCGAATTTAATCGTCATGCCGTTGTCAATCGAACACGACACATACATTGTTGTGGCTCATTTTCGTAGTGGCTTCCAAGATGGTAATGGGCAATGGCATTATTCATTGCAATCATGCATCGATCAATTTACTGTTGAGTACCCAAATGAAAATATCAGTTGCGAAACATTTAGTCAACATCGTAATCGATTGATAGCTCGATTCATGGAAACTGGTAGTGTTTTAAAACGCAAACGTGAAGCTTCGGCTACTGTCTTAACAGAGGACACCTTAGAAGATATCCAAGCAAGGATGAATGCAAGCCCCAATAAATCTTTGCGAAAACTATCTGCACAAACACGTATGAAAAATTTTACCATACAAACATAATTTTACATAAATAATTTTTAGATGTATCCTATGGAAGTGTCCACACTGCAGTAAAGAAGAATTTACATTTGTACCCGTACAAGGTGTCGGTATTACAACAGTTGCGAGATAGAGATTTTCAGCTTATAGTAAACTACTGTCAATGGTTCAACAATACGATGAACAATGATTTACTGGATGTATCGTTTTTTCTGATGAAGCTTGGTTTCATCTGTCCGGTTACATAAATAGCCAAAATTATCGTACGTGGTCTGCAGAAAATCCACATGTATTTCGAGAAACTATCTTACACCCTATCAAGGTCGGTGTCTGGATAGCAATGTCGCGACAACAAATATTTGGACCAGTATTTTTCGATGGCACAATTACTGCGGCAAGGTACAGGGAAATACTTCTAGAACCATTTATTAATAATTTGGATGATCGTGAATTACGAAACGGGTATTTCCAGCATGACTCGGCTACTCCACATACTGCACAGGCTACAATTAATTATTTACGAGACTTCTTTGAAGATAGAATCATTAGTGTAAATCGTTGGCCACCGAATTCACCAGGCTTGACACCGTTAGACTTTTTTCTTTTTGGTTATTTAAAAAACAAAGTGTTCAGCAGAAGATTGCATACTCTTCAAGAAGTTCATAATATTGGTGCCGAAATGTTAAAAAATGTATTTGCGAATATGCAACGTAGGGTGAACTTATGTTTACAATTTAATGGCGGTCATTTTGAACATATGCTCTAAAGCAAAGAGTGATAACTAATGTGTACCTAAGGAGTTAAAAAAAATTTGTAAACGACATTCTCATTACATAAACATGTACTGTAAATTTTATTTAATTATAATGAAATTATAACATTTAAATACTTAAGATTCATTATTTTGTAATAATTTAATCCTATCATTAAATAATATTTTATTTATTTTGTTGTATTTTATATGGATGCAGTCTAATCAAATACAAAATAGTCATTATTTAAATTAAGATAATATTTTATAATATGTATAAGTAATGACCTTCATACAGATTTGAAACTGATCATAGTTTTTACTCGAACCATGCTCTAGAGTAGCTAGAGCAATACAGCTTCTTACCAACCTATCAGTGGTACCAACTTAAATATTTTGATCACGTGGTATACACTTGAGATTGATCACTCGTTAGTTTTGTGCCTACATGCAAATATGTACAAGTGGCAACATCGGTAAAGTTATGTCACTCTCGCACTCATAATATAATGCTTATTGGGTTTCTTTTTAGCTTATTATAAGTCAGACCCGCAATAATGTTTTACCACACCTATATAATGGGTCGAAAACGACCCGCTGAACTTAAATGGGTTGAAGCTGCTGAAACGTTTAAAATCTATAAATAAGTGATTAAAAAAAAGGTATGTATTATTATTTTGGATAATATTTAGTAAATATTATTAGCCGAAGTTTACATCAATACTAGCGAAATAATATATTCCTTAGAGATCAAGAATTAGAAACAAGTCTAATATTTTCATTTTAATATTTGTTATAAGTTGCTGCACTGGCTATTATAATTATGCAAAACTGTACAAAAGCAAACTCTCTAAGCACATACAATATTATAGTGCAAACAAAAGCTCAACTGCTTATATAAATACCTAAGTATATACTAAATAAATATGAGGCGAAAATGTAAGACGATTTTCTACTTAGTTCCTTGTTAAGTAAATAATGAACCTTGCAGCAAGAATTACAAAGTATGAATCTTTTTATTCTATGATTGTTATTTTCATTACCGCCATAGCGAAATTGGAAGTTAAATTGAATAAGTTTAAGTATATTTTTCAGCTATTGCATCCCAGAATATAGTCATTAAAGTACAATGCAATATTTACCCTCATTTATCGAAAATGGTATTTAGCTTGTTTCATATTATTATCTTCCTAACATCCAATTTATGAAATGGATGTAGCGCAAATAGAAACTGTCTTTTATAGATCCTTAATGTTCATTCACTTCAAGTCCTAATAGCAATTCGTTTGTTTCACATAAACATTTTCATTTCCTTTAAATTCCGAAAACCTTTAAGTTTAGATTGTTTTTCGATTTACAACTGAATCGAAAGTGATAAACCTTATAGGTATAAGAAGTTCATGTTTTTAATTGAATTTTCGCCAATAATTAGGTGTATATAATATATTAAGACGAAGATATTCTATCTAGTGTAATATTGAATGCTTTAAAATAATGTTACGGCCTTTCTACGGAAAATGAATGCATTGTGGCGAGAGAAAGGTGTGGCTAAGGAACAATTATTTTAATCTCAAATGCCTTTGACTTTGAAAGAAAATCGTTAAATGTACATTTGATGACTGAATAATTCGTTACAGATTTTTAATCCACATGCACAATTTTTCGATAACTTGGATTAATGCAAACTTAAACACTCAATGAATATCATCAAACTACTTAAAATCTAATATTGCCTAAGCAGGACGAATTTCACCTAGGTACCAATTGCATTCACAGATTACGTTTTTGGAATGTTGATTAAAATCAATATGGTATTATTGGTTTATTTAAGGGTTAAATTCACCAGCACGTAAACGCAAAGTTCATGCTACATATATGGCTCAGTGGTAGGGTTGTGCACCTCAACAAAGTCACAATCATGAGTAAAATTTCATAAAGGCCACCTAACTTCCTAACTTTCAATTTTTAAATCACATCCTGAACTATGTAAATCTCAACGTCCGCATAAATCAGGAATGCGAACTGTTTTCTCAAAATTCGACAAACTTACACAATCTCCAAAAACTCCCTCTCAACCAGTGCTCGAAACCTTCCCCATGAAAATCTTCTTTAACATAAAGTTAACATCTAACTTAATCTTGAAACTGCGAAATCTTTCGACAAAAGACTTGTCGTCATCAGGCTACTAAAATAATATAATGGGTAAGTTAGCATGAAACTAGCAACTAAAGTACTTACATAGAGTATAATGCTATGCAAACCATAACAAAATGGAAAATAGACAGATTTACAAGTTAATTATTACTGCAAAGTACATAATTAAAATCTCCTAAAAGTTGACAAAATACAACCTTAATATTAAATTTTGAAAAGGAAAACCAGCAAAATAAAAGGAGAAACTACCTGTAGCCTCGCCTGCTACCACGACACAGAAACTAGTATGCTGAAGGCACAAAAGTAAAGATCGGCAACTTCAATAGCATTCCTGAAGTGAAAAACCAAGCAAATCGCGTATAATTATAATAATAAGAATTTAAATTGGCTCCAGTATGTGGTATACCCTACCACCATAGAAAGAACCAACTGTCTACCCCTACTGGAACTGACCACTGGTAAAAAGATAAAAATGATCTAAATTTACAATTATGTGAATTACTATCATTAACTATACATCTTCATAGTCCAGAATTAGATTCATCACTAACAATCGTCAAAGATGAAGTTGAAGTCGTTGGGTCTGTGCGTTTCTATAAGCGTAAATCACAAATTAATAATCTCATTCATCTGAAATATCATAATCAAAATAATTTTGCATTTCAAGATGATCGTTGCACTAACAATCTCACCTTTCAAAAAAGAGTTATTGTTTTGAGTCATGTTCAATTTAGTACAAAGGCACTTAATATTATGAATCTAGGGTTAAAACACAATCCTAATAATTTTGACAATTCTATATTAGAACTTTTTAAACTAGATTTGGAGGTCATACTACAAGAAAACTCTCAGCCTCCGTAAATAGAGAATATTAGGGCTATCTGCTCTGACAAACATAATAAAATTAATCTACCTTTGGGTAAATTCAATAACAGGGTTATAAAAAACATCCAATCTGTATTTAAAAAGGAATCTCTCGTTTGTACCAAGGCGGACAAAGGTAATGCTCTGGTGATCATGGACAAAAAAGATTATATCTCTGAGGTTAAAGAATTTTTAAATCCTAGTGATTTTCAAATATCAAATATATCAAAACTGTCTTCGTGGTTGAATCGCAGTTTGAGGGATTGTTTAGACTTACAAATTCCCTTTTCTATCAAGAACTCCATGGAGTTATCCAATAATTTACTAGATCTTAAAGTAGAACGGAACTATCTCCTTCTCTCGTTTGACTTAGTTAATCTTTTTCCAACTGTTCCTTTCGAGGATTGCTTAAGCATTGTCAACACATGCCTGAATGCTTATAACCTTCCAGACAACTTTTGCGATTTCCTAAGTGGTTGTCTCAAAATGTCATAGTCAAAATTTCCCCAAATTCAATAATAACAATTACACACAACTACGAGTCTTATTTATGGGTAGTAATCTTCCCCCTTTATTAGAAGAGTTATTTTTCTGGCATCCAATAATATTTTTAAGAACGATTTAAGTAAGAAACATTTCATATTTTATAAAAGGTATGTTGATGACATGTTCGTGGTCTTCAAAGGTAACGATCAAGATATCACGAATTATTTTCAATTTCTTAACAGTTTATACCCTCGGATTAAATTTACGGTAGAACATGCATGTAAGAATATTTTGAACTTTCTAGATCTAAATACAACCAGATTAAACGACCATTTAGATATTGACATTTATGGAAAATCCTACTACTACGAGGGTCACTATTTATATTTTGAGCCTAACAATGAAGAAACCGTAATTTGTCATTGAAAATTGCTGCTTTATTATTTCTCGAAATGTTCTCCTTCATAATCAATACATTTTTGCATTCGTTCGAACCGTTTGTCATAGCATTTTTTCCAATATTCTTGAGACACCTCCATAGCATGGTCTTTGAACGCAGCAACGGCTTATTCCGCCAACCAAATCGTTGTCCACGCAATTTATTCTTGATATTCGGGAAAAAGAAGAAGTCATTGGGTGCCTAATCAGGATTGTACGGCGGAACTCATCGATTCGATTTTTTGAGTGTTCAAATAATGCATGTGTAGGAGCACGCATTGTCGTGATGAAGAGCGATCCGACGGCGCTCGTTTGTTTTCCGCATTTCACCCAAGACTTTCGGCAAACAAATGGTTGTGTACCATTCAGAATTGACCGTTCTACGCTCCTCTAAAGGCACAGTTGCCAAATGACCAGTTTTTACGAAAAAACAGGCGACCATTTGTTTCGATGTGCTTCGATGTTGTTGGATTTGGTTCATCTTGAAACACCCACACAGTTGACTGCTGTTTACGTTCCAGCTCGTATGCATATATCCACGATTCGTCACCTGTTACAATCTTATATACGTCTTTTAAAATACCGCCATTGTATTTTTTGAGCATTTATGTGCACCAATGGACGCGAGCATCTCGTCAAATTGTACGAGATCCAACGGGAACAAAACTTTTCATGGCTAAATGATCCTATAATATTTTATATATACTGGTGTAACTAATGCCTAGGGTTCCCTCAATTTCACAGTATGTTGCATGGCGATCTTGGATTATTAGTTTTTGCGGAGCATTAACGTTTTCTTGAATAACAATTGATTTTGGACGACCTTCGCGAATTTCGTCAGTGAGTGAAAGGCGGCCACGATTAAAATCGTTACACCAGCGTTTCATACTCTTCTTTAATAATCCACGTCGAAAATCGTAATAAATTATGACACGAAAATGTTCACGGCTTAATTCCATTTCTTCGCAGACACGCAATCTTCAAGTAACCGTAAACAATACAAACAACACTATTGAAAAAAAATTTGAAGTATGTTATTGTCAACAACGTCAGACGTTTCGATATAAATGTAAAACGGTGACTAACTGCAATCAGAGTTGACAAGGCTCAAAATATAAATAGTTGCCCTCGTACTGACCATGTTATCCATTACAGTTCTTTTCACTATTATTCTCATATATAAGCTGCCTTCGGGTTCTACTTTCATAGACTATTCAATTTACTATTAAATAAGAAGGACTTTAATAAAGAGCTTAACCTAATATTCGAGTTGGCTGCAATGGTTACTCCAGGCACAAAATTTGTATAAACAGTTCATCAAGAGTTATCACAAGAACTCGTCTAAACAATATAATATACGAGGGTTATTTTTTCTTCAAGGTCCGCTAGGTCACGAAATTAAACCCACAGTGAAAATAATTTTTTTATTTGTAACAAGTACTTACATAGTTACGCTATTTCTCTACATAGTCGCCACTTCGATTTAGAAATTTTTGTCGTAGCGTGGTACTAACTTTCCAATACCCTCGTCATAGTAAGGAGCCGCCTGCGTTTTCAGCCATGTTTCTACGCTGCTCTGCAGCTCGATGTCTGTACTAAAATGTTTCCCTCTTCGCCAGCATTTCATGCGAACAAAGAGGTAAAAATCGGATGGAGCCAAGTCCGGGCTGTATGTTGGATGATTATACATTTTCCAACGAAAACGCTGTAGGAGCTCCTTTGCTACAGCTGCAGTGTGCGGCGAGCATTGTCATGGAGAAGGACAATGCCTGATGGAAACATTCCTCTGCGCTTATTCTGAATTGCCCTTCGTAGACGTTGAAGAGTTACGCAGTATGAGGCTGCAGTGATGGTCGTTCCACGTTCCATGAATTCCACCAAGCGAACTCCGGTCCCAGAACTTAGAACACTTTCTGTTGGAGAAGGTTCGCTTGAACTTCTTTGTTTTATTAGGAGAATGAGAATCAATCCTCTGTTTGGATTGTTCTTGTGTTCCTTCTGTTTCAAAATGGACCCATGCCTCGTCCCCTGTGACAATTTTGTTCAAAAAATCTTCTCCTTCATTGTGGTTGCACTGGAGAAACATTAGGGAGGCGTCCATTCTCATTGTTTTGTGATGGTCGGACAGCATCTTGGGAACCCATCTCGCACACAGTTTACGGTACTGAAGTCTCTCACTCACAATGGTGTAGAGAGCTGACCTTGAAATTTCAGGAAACGAATCACTCAATACAGAAATTGTGAGCCGACGATTTTCTCGAATTGACTCATCCACTCGCGCAACGAGATCATCGGTTGACAGTCGCTTTCTTCCCTCACCACCTGCATCATGAACATCTGCATGTCCTGCTTTAAAGTTCCTGTAACGATCCAGCCAGACTACTAAAATTATGTCAATTAATTATTCGTTAATTGCCCTGAAGTAATCCAGTTACGTAAAGTTTCATAATATTAAAACAAATTGCAAAAGATTGCGCGATATTACACCACAAATAATTATTTTGATCCCTTCCGACGTAGATTTCAAAAACATCGCATGTTTTTACGTCAGAGAACCCTCGGCCAATCGCGAACTAAATCCCCGTCAAACAGAAACTGTATCCGCCCTCGCGCGTTCTCTTTAAAAACCACGACGCGATACGGAAAAGGGAGATCACGATCTAGTTCGCTCGCGTTTATCCTGAACCGTCGTGTACGCAGCCTGACGATCGCCACTTACGATTATCCTGAAACCGTTACGCTACTAAGCCGCCTGATCACCAGCTCCTGGTGATTACCTGCTTGCTGCCATGTTCCGAGATTGAAAGTACGTGAGTTGAGTACAAACACATTAGACCAGACACCTAGATAGACAACGGACTGTAAAGACCGAAAGCTATCTTACATTTCTAGTACACACATTCAACGTGGCTTTGGCAGACTGTAAAGCCTGACGACCTCTTCCCCACATATATACCTATACTTGAAGTTGCTACGACAGGCTGTAGAGCCTGGAGTCACCTTCCACGCATACCTACACCTAGTCGAACGGTGCATGCGGGCTTAACGCCTTGGATTCATCTTTTGCGCACTCATGTGACAAGAAGGGTCCTCGTTCTATTTCTATCACAGCCCGGAGAACGCAGTCCAATAGCACCACTCGGGAAGTCCCAAACTTTGGGCTGTCCTCTCATTTACACACCAGCACACAACAGAACTCTAACCACCTCTAGCACACCTGACCAGAAAGAGACACCTACATATGCTCAGAGACGCGATCGTTTACCTGAGAAGCCGCTCCCGCTACATGCCACACAAGCGCTTGTTAAATCGCATCCGCCGCTGTGACAAAATCCCCGACAGACGAGAGTTTTTGTAGAACTATTAACCTTAGCTTTTACTAAGAAAGAAAATAAGTAAATACCTAATAAACCGTTAGTTCAGTTGTAAGTAGATCCTTAAGTTAATAAATAAATTACACGTGTTCAAATTACAAAACACTTTACTTTTACTTTGCACAATTATTACAACTAATTAGTGCACGAACTTTGGATTAACAGCTAGACGCGTAAAATATTCAATATAGGAAATAAAAACAACGCGTGTACGTTCAGGTAAATTGAAATTGAAATCCTGTGGAGTGATACATTCAAAGCAACGTTTACCTCGCTACTAAACACCGAAGTCATATCATATGAATACGACCTGCGCGGTGACGCCAGTAATATCGATTTTCTTCCATGACCTACATGTGAATACACGCCGGTCGTTGCCTTAATACTTTATGTAAGAACGATAACGTGTTTTACTGTCGCCCTATTTCCAGCTTCCGTTAGTCAGGACCGTAATAGAATTTTCCTAAATAATTTTAAGGGGCCCATATTCGTCCTAATTCGTTCATAATCCGGCTACAGTCAAATAACCTTAACTTATATGTCCACAGAAACGTACCAGGATGAAGTGACAGGGACTTAGCCATCCAGGAAGCCACGCCGCCGGAGTCCCAGTATATATTTTAATTTATGTATCGTTTAGGCTAAGTTGAGATATTTTTTAGTTATTAGTTATTTAGTTTTGTATCTGGTATAGGACAATATACGTTTAAACCATTTTACTCTAGTTATTCAAAGTGAACAGTGTTAAGCCTGAATACTCCGTATTTACGAACCACCCCCGTCTTGTTAAAATAGACACGATTGATCTAGTTGGAGGAAAATTAAAATAAACAATTTTAATTATTGTGAGCGAAACATTCCTACACCATTGTCGCACTTTGCTGTTACTCATTGAAGTTTCACCGTACACATTACTTATTCGTCGATGAAATTTAGCTGCATTACACCCTCAGCCTGAATAAATCGAATTACCGCACGCACTTCACACTTGGCGGGAGATGTCATTGTTGTAGACATGTTTATGTGGTAGCTGTGTGTTCAGAATTAAACGAAGTGACGCGGCGCGATTGGAGGCCATACTATAGACGCTGCGCAACGCATATGCGCAAAGGTTCATCCGATTTTTGTGCGGTTTTTATTTCGCGACCGATCGGACCTTGAAAAAATAACCCTCGTAAATATCTCTTTTAACTCCAAACACAATCTAAACACCATGTTAGTTCATACATAAGACAGAATTGATAAATTAGAGAGATACATTTTCCGAACATTTTAGTTGTATTAAAAATAACAGTGTCTGTTCCAAATCCGCTTTTGCTAACCATATTTTACATAGCGGTCACTCATTCGACTCAAACCAAAATGTTGATATTCTTCATGTTTGTGGGAAAGGTGTAAAATTAGAGCTATTGAATATTAAAGAAATAGTTCAACATTATGACCAAAACCCGGATTTTCATTAAACGAAATTTTAAACTTAAATACAAATCTTTTAGTTTTGAACAAATAATTCAACTCATCCTGTAACTTTAACTTGCTTTTAAGTACGTAATATTTGGTTTTAGATTGTTTTAGTTCCTTTTATTCACTGGAGTCATTCTTGACTAGTTGTGAATTATTTAATCCTTTTATATTTTATGAATCTGGACATTCCCTTCAGGGATGTTTGTGGTTTACTCAAAAATGTTTAACTTTATTACTAATTTTTAATTAATTACTTCAATTTACCGTAAGTATTTTAACGTCGATAACCACACTTTTACACTTATTTCTTTATTTTAGCATGGATTTTTCATAAGTTATATTACAGTTTCCATACTGTAATATTTTAAATTCGCTACTTTCTCTCTATATTTTTCAACAATTATCTAAGTCCATTACGAACTAATTGACACTTTAATTTAGATATTCTCTTTTAAGATTTGCTATGTTTAACTTTTCGTTTAAAACCTATCTACGACTTAAGAATATGTTACTGATACGTTGGCTCCAGTTTGTTTGTTAACCAGACTTGGTTCAGTTCCAGTAGGGGTAGCCAATTGGTCCTTTCAGTGTCTTCAGCCCTGGAGGTCTTTTCTAAGGTGGTAGGGGAGACCACATATTGGAGCCAATTTAAATTTTTCTTCTTATTATTACAATTATATTCGATTTTCTTGATTGTTCGCTTCAGCAGTGCTATTGAGGTAGCCGACCCTTTATTTTTGTGCCGTCAGCATACTAGTTTCTGTGTCGTGTTAATAGGGGAGGCTACAGATAGTTTCTCCTTTTCAAAATTTTTTTTATTTTTTGACAGTTTAGTTATTTATCTTTCAGTAACTTGTAAAACTACCTATTTTGCATTTTGTTATGGTTTCCATAGCATTATACTCTATGTAAGTACTTTAGTTGCTAGTTTTGGTGAACTCACCTGTTATATTATTTTAGTAGCCTGATGATGACAAGTCTTTTGTCGAAACATGTCGCAGTTTTAAAATTAATTACATGTTAACTTTATGTTAATAAAGATTTTCATGGAGAAGGTTTTGAGTATCTAATCCATATAAACCTTTACGTCAAAATTAAAGCTGATATTCTCAAACTAAAGAAAAGAACAAATAACATTTAATTAATAAATCGCAAAATATTACTAAAGTATTAATGGTTTTAAATCTGCAAAATCTGAACGTGCTGTAGTTTACAACTCACAAACAAGCCAGAATTCTTAAAATAACCTATATAAACGAATATAATTGTACCAGCTTAAGGCACCAATCGCATAGTACAAAGAATATGCCAAGGGCATTCACCAAAAATAATAATCAAACAAGAAAATACCAATTTCCGCTATAAGAGGTAGAAAATTCGTTACCTATCACGTTTTAACATAAAAAAAAGGAACCATACCTTTTGGTTTTTTAAATGGTATATATTTGTATTTATGTTATACAAATCTATACGTATCGATTACACTCACAGTTATCTTCACAAAGGAAAAAAAAGAATGATACGCATATTTAAACTACAAATCAATACGTCTACGGGATTTCACATTTAAATATACTAAATTTACAGAATAATTATTTACAAACTTCCTGTAATCACAGGGGAAACAACAGTCAAATAAACAATAAAACAGGTCTTACTTTATATGTTCCATTAACTAATATTCAGTCCAATATTGACTCAGTCCCAATTATGTAACCTTCAAGTTACAACACTCGCTGCCCTTTTCTTCATCTAATAAACTCTAATACTTTTTCACCGTATACTTAAATTCAAAACAACGAATGTCTTATTATTGTACGAAATTCTGTAACGACATAATTATCAATTTTACTTTTAGGAAATATCATTAATGTTAATACACTTTAACGTGCCACTATTTATCAATATACGGCAATTACTTCTAGCATCATAAAATACAACATAAATTCAAGTCCAGAGATTTCTATAGTTCAATTACCTTCTTAAACAAAATACGAATTCGTGAAGACATCACTACTCAACTCTCAACTGTTTAGTATACATATTTATACAGAAAGGCTGGGCCAAAAATCAATAACTGTAAACTCCACTATTTCCAAAATACGCTAAGAAATTCATATTCTACAACAATAACGGGTTGTTGACGTCGTAAATAATCAAAGATGCGCATATTGCGAATCGCTTTCTGTATCCAATGCCCTTAGACCTAATCCCCTCGTAACTACTATTCAACTACATGCCTTTTACTTTCAACACCTCAACTTCCACTCTCAAAATCTAAACCGGATCACTAAGCACGAATAATCAATTTTTCCTTTTCCCGCTTATATAAAGGAAACATGCATTCAAACGAAATCACACATTGGCTCTTCATCTCCTACTTTAACTCATCAACCCAAATAAGGAATGCTGAAAACGATAACCAACAGCCCAACTAAACTGAAATTTTTGTAACTCATTCTCTCTCTATCTCTTGACAATAAGAGCGAGATGCATAAAAAATTCTTGAATGTTAAAACGCTAACATCCACATGAACGAATAAAATTGAAAAAAACATTGTGCAAATCGTAACTTATACTGCTAATCTCAGTAGAATCATCTACCAAAATAGCAATATATAAATTTTAAAGCAACAATTCTTAAGTTTTTAATTCAAACTACAAAACAGCAATGAATTTTTCTTCGGTCATTCTAAATTTAAAATAAATCAATCCAAATCTTCAAGTATATACAAGCTACTCCAATCCGTTGCAGAAAGACAATCTCTTAAATTACAAAAACCAATTTTCTCAAATGCCCTCCTTCCCTCAGCATTGTTATTTACCCCGACCACTGTATACAATAAACAAACTAAATAGTCATAGATCCCTACATGATCCACTGCCTCTAAAAATAAGTGAGCATTATGTACCGGGTGGCCAAATAAGAATGCAATTCGTCGTAGAGTTGCAGTAAAAAAATTTATTACTAAAGTGGCCAAATATTTTAAAATTTGCAAGATGACCACTGGGGGCGTAACCACTATCATAAATTTTTAAAGTGATTTTACTGAAATCCACCTAGTAAATGTACCAAAAGTTACATGCTTTGTAAAGCACAGCTTTATTCGAGTAATTTTTGTTTAACGTATCAATTAAAATAAAGTGATGGGGGGTGATTCAGTGATTTTTTAAATAAACAGCTGTAACTCCTAAACGACTGGACTGATTTTAATAAACTTATGGCCGGTTTCACAAAGGCTCGTTAAATATTTAATCACGATTAAAATCATTAACGATGATTAAAAGTAAAATTTTGTTTCAGAAACGTCGATTAAGCTAATCGTGGTTAAAGTTAATCATCGTTAAGTAGTCGTCGTTAAATAATTGAAAATCAGTCCTTAAATGTTTCACAAACATCGATTAAGAGATAATCGTCGTTAAAATTGTCGTTAAAGTTAAACGACATAAAAGGCTCAATTATAGCGTTGTTAATTTTATGTTAGGCCAAATTATTTGACATTTAAAACAACAACGAGAGTAAAAACACAGGAACGAACAATTAACTTTGACATTGACATTTGACAGAAAAAAAAGAATTTGCAACGTTGCCAGCTCTATTCTCTGATTAGTTAATCAACATTAAAATACGAACGCATTTGTTTTGTGAAACGCATTCCAACATTTAATCAATGTTAAAATTTAATCAATGTTAGTTAACAGACGAATTAACGGAGCTTTGTGAAACCGGCCATTAGTCTCGTTAGAAAGAGCATTTATTGCTCCATCAAATCCAACTTACCTGTTATATGTATAATTTTTAGTGATGCCGCTAGAGCGTGTTATTTGATATAATATCAGAAAATTGCAAAATTCTCTATAAAATTAAATGCTACAATATGACTTTTTTTCATAAAAATGAGATCAAATCATCCCTAAATGGGTAAGTGACAAACTTCATCTCGATATCTTTTTCCTACCCTAAAATATCGAAGAAAGAAGATTTAGTTATAAAATTTGAAAAATTCGATATTACACCGGTATTTATTCTTATTTATTTGTCTTTCTTCAAGATTCAATGAAAAATTTCATCATTTAAAATTTTTAAGTAATAAAAGTTTTCATAACTAAAAAAATTAAAATAAAACATGGAGGCATAATAATTAATGCATAGAATATGCAGGTGAAGACTAGGCAGAATATTAGGAGTTGGCCATTGAGAAAAACAAATACCTAAAATCAACTTGTAAGCAAATATTAAAATTTCACAGACAGTGTAATGTATGTTTGTTGCACAACTAAGCCCTTAAAACTACCTATAATGTCTTTTAAAAATGGCGAAGCTGTTGAAATGATTGAGATATATTTTGAATGTCTTCAAAATGCGGTATTGGCTAAGAGAGGATACTCAGCTCGATATCCAGATCGGCGTCTATACAATGCGAGAATTTTTCCGCGTTTATTGCAAAATTTGCGTAATACTAGAAACTTTCGATCAAAGTTGCAAAGAGACTCAGTTAGAAGCATGGAAGACAATATCGTTAATAGCTTAGCCTACGTATCATTGAATCCCCATGTAAGTACGAAAGAAATGTCTCTCGCGTTGGATATGTCACGAACTACTATTCAAAACATTTTAAAGGATCATAGGTAAGTTCTTATGTCAGTGAAAATACTACTTTACATGCTTCACAATGTGTTTGTAATTTCAAATTTATAGAATGCACCCATATCATATGGTTTTACATCAAGCCTTACATGACGAAGTCTTTGACCGACGGATAGATTATTGTCTTTGGATGTTGGGCATGATCAGGGAAAATAGAGGATTTTTATCCGAAATTCTGTGGATGGATGAGGCCACTTTTAAAAGTGATAGAAACGTTAATTTGCATAATATGCATTATTGGTCTGACACCAATCCTCACTGGTTGAACGAGGTCCAACATAAAGGTCGTTGGAGTATTAATGTGTGGTGTGGCATCCTGGACGGAACTATTATAGGTCCCTATTTCTTTGATGAACCACTAAATGGTGCCGTGTTCCTTGATTTTCTGGTAAACCAATTTGCCTATTTTATTAGATGTGCCCTTGCAATTATGGCAAAATATGTTTTTACAACTAGATGGTTGCCCAGCATGTTTTTCAATAAATGTGCAAGAACACTTAAATTTAATATACCACAAGAGGTGGATTGGACGAGGAATTCTTTGGCCACCCCGATCCCCAGACTTAACCTGTTTGCACTATTATCTATGGGGCCGGTTAAAATATATTGTTTACGAAACTCCATCAACAACGAGAAAGGACATGAAAGTACGAATTCGAGAGGTCATTCGTAGGCTGTCAAGAGCAGAAGTTGAAGCTACTGTAATGTCCACGCATTAGCGGCTCCAACGATGCATCGAGGTCGATGGGAGACAATTTGAGCATTTAAGTAGGCATTAAGTATGTACTTGATGCCTACTTAATGCCTACTTAAGTAGGCATTATTGCACAGTCGGTCCTTTTTAGGGCCATAAATATAATTAATAAAAAGAATTCCGTAAATTTGAAATAATACCTTTCAAAAATACATATTATCATACTATTACATTTAATTTTTGAAATTATGAAAGCGTTTATTATTTAAAAATTATAAAATGATGACATTTTTCATTGAATCTTGAAAAAAGACAAATATATAAGACAAATATATAAGAATAAATACCGGTGTAATATCGACTTTTTCAAATTTTATACCAAAACTCAATGTTCTTTCTTCGATATTTTAGGGTATGAGTAAGATATCGAGATCCGGTTTTCACTAACCTATTTAGGGATGATTTCATCTCATTTTTATGAAAAAAAAGTAAATTGTTGCATTTAATTTTTTAGAGAATTTTGCAATTTTCTGATATATCAAAATACGCGCTCTAGCGGCATCACTAAAAATTAGACATATTACAGGTAAGATGGATTTGATGGAGCAATAAATGATCTTTCCAACGATTTTAATAGATACGTCAAACAAAAATTACTGAGTTTTAAAAGCGTATAATTTTTTGGTTCATTCACTAGGTGGATTTCAGTAAAAAATCACTTTAAAAGTTTAGGATGGCGGTTACGCCCCCTGGCAAATTTGAAAATATTTTCCACGGTTTTTTTTGCCACTTTAGCAATAATATTTGTGACCGTAACTATCTAAGACGAATAGTTTCCGAGAAACAGCACTTTTCATTCTTGTCTGGCCACCCGGTACATTGTTAGACCTAACAAAAATATGATCAAGACAACTCCCAGATATTTTCATTAGTGTACTCAGGGATTCCATGAATTTCCGGAGAGTTCTACCTAGAACACTGCTAAACTGCCATAATTCTCTTCTCTAATTCATCATTTTTCACTTTCAGAGGTAGTATTTCGGTTTTACTAGCTTGAATTCCGTCATTGCAACTCAACCTGAATTTCAAGTTTTTCAACTTTGTATGACATACATTAGTATGACATGCGTCAATTAAATTAAATCTGCAAAAGCAGCACTTTGAGGAGCCATGCTTTTCCTTCTAGCACTGCAATCAGATCGTCGTCATACCTGATTTTCTTGTTGAATATACTCAATATCTTGCTTAGACAAAGTAACGTAGCCAGAATGAAATTTATTATTACAGTCAACACATTCAATAAATTGTTGATTGGTTTTTGTAGATTTATTACAATGAGTGCAGGTATTTTGATACCACAATTTGATTCTTAAAAACTGATATACGCACACGTACACACACGCACACACACACACCACACACACACACACACACACACACACACACACACACACACACAAACATAAATACACACGCACAAACACGCGCGCGCGCACGCACGCACGCAACCACGCAAGCACTCACGCACGCACACACACACACACACACACACACACACACACACACACACACACACACACACACACACACACACACACACACATACACGCACGCACGCACACACACACGCATCGTTTTCAAACTGCTAAAAACTCCAATTATCTTGTTTATTCTGCTTCTATTTACAATTGGAATTGCGTATGCAAATAACACCTTTTAAAATTAGATCATTTCGATAGTTTAGGTAATGCACAGAACTGGTTATTCAGACACATACACTGCTTTTAAATGAAAAATCAATTAAATCTTCTTTCATACTAAACCATTTTAAGCTCACAAAGAGAAGTTTCTATAAGTAATTAATCTTGATTATACGAACTCATGCTTTTCTAACAGTTGACTTGTGTGACTTTAATGTATTTAAAAAAAGCTGCCAAAACTATTAAAAATGATGTAAACATAAGTATTTAAAATAAGATGATAATGGTATCTGTTTCTGTATAATTTTTCGTAAATTATATTTTCTGAAAATAGATGTTTCCGCGTTCATACACCCTTGGGCGCATAATACCGAGTAAAGATGCGGAGACTGCCTAACAAAGTACTTTTGAACGTTTGAACTTGGAGTTTGGTGTCTTTTCTCTTTTCAGAACTATAAGTTTCTTTTTCAAACAAAATAACGTCGCTTCTGACTTTAGTAAATATTCAATAGACTTCTAATTTGAAAGCATAATATAACCTTTATATCCAAGTTAGAATCTATATTTAGTTTGTTACAGAAAATAAAAAATAAAGACGATCAATTAGTGATTTAACATGTTTAATCTTACTCCTTACTTTTATTTAAATTTATAATATCTTTGGTTTATTTTTCTTATGATCGATCGAGAATTAATTTCTCCCCTAAAAATTCTTGTTAAAATAGACAGTACATAATAATCCATTGTGCCTCATTTTGTTTCTAACTTGCTGAACTTTTTACAACAGCGGTTCGTTGTGTTTGGCGTTCAAGATTTTTATATTTGGAAAGAATATTCGAAAGCGTATTAAGAAATTACAATATTTAAAGTTTTGAGCATTACACGAGATGTGTGTAGAATTTAGGCAATTTACACGTTTTAGAAAATCTTTCGTTCAAAAGAAACAGAGTTTAAAAGTAAAGTAAGCGAAATAAAAACTTGCTAACTATGGCATCAGCATTTAATGTTTACTTTTTACGTTTACTTCTCCTTAAATTAGATACCTTTTCATTACTAAATACATTAATAGGAATTTAAGTTATTATAAACTAATTCATGTTAATGTAACGTTAATGATTTTCATATGCAGCGTGGACCAAAAGTCTGCAAACGCCCAATTATCTCGTAAACTGATACTCCGAATTGTACAAAATTTGAGATAAGCCCATTTTGATTTTCCGTTTTTCTGATATTGTTAGTCACTTTGGT
This sequence comes from Vesta saturnalis, assembly GCA_036346205.1. Classification (NCBI taxonomy): domain Eukaryota; kingdom Metazoa; phylum Arthropoda; class Insecta; order Coleoptera; family Lampyridae; genus Vesta; species Vesta saturnalis. The sequence goes on along the minus strand of JARFJB010001893.1, from coordinate 2,140,347 downwards.
TTTTTAAATGCATCACTCTGCGTATGCACTCATATTGGAATCCCCTCTTCAATACGAGTTCAACCATATGCAACACTTATGATTTTACGTAGTGAATGTCTTAAACACATAAAACAGAAGTCTGGCAACGCCTAATTATCTCAATAATTTTTTAATACAAACTATTTTCAACTACAGCAAAACGTAGCAATTGAAAAATTACAACATTTTTAACATAATGATTACTTAATCAACTGTTCAACATGTGCTCCATTTGTGAGTTGACAGTACCCTAATAGAATGCGTCTACCACATATCTCCATGATTGTCTAGAAGTTAATCGAGATTCATCGATAATTCGTTGCCTTAGCTCCGAAAGACTTGCTAGTTTTGTTTTGTAAACTGAATTTTTCAAGTACGTTAACTTTCCTTTGATAAAGAACGGCCCAATTAACTGATCATAGATTTAATCTTTGTGGTCTTTGAGTATGGTTTCCACGCATCCAGTGTGGGCTTAAGTCACTCTAGTACCTTAAATTGTTGCGATTTACACTCCCACACAGAGTAAAGGTTGCTTCGTCGGAAATTTCAGTCATTTTCAATTTTATCCACCACTACCTTGGTAAACTCTAATCTACGGTCGTAGTCATCTTCACTTGATTCTTGCAATAAATGAATTTTGTAATTGTGCAACCCTGCGTGAGGATGTATGTGGTTCTTCAACGAAACTCTGTATTATATCTAAAGTTTTGTCTTTTATAACTCTTTTTGATCTACCTGATCGGTATTTATCTTTTACTCCTCCAGATTCCTCACTATAAGATCTTTTTCTGTCGCCGTACCCTCTCATCATTAGAATAGTAATTTGTTCTTCTTCATTAACAACCACTTTAGAGAAACAATTTACTTTGCAGAACTTTTTAAAGCATATCAAACTACTCTCAGTTTTATTTAATAATGTAAATGGTGAAGAAATGTCAAAGACCTTCTAGACTACATAAAAGCATACGTGTTGCATATGGTTGAACTCGTATTGAAGAGGAGATTCCAATAATGACTGCATATGCAGAGTGATGTATTTAAAAAACCAAAGTGACTAATAATATCGGAGAAACGGCAAATCTGGAAACGTTGCAAATGTCAAATCTGGAATCTCCGTATCCCAAAATAGGCTTATCCCAAATTTTGTACAATTCGGACTAGCAATTTACGAGATAATTGGGCATTTCCAGACTTTTGGTCCACTCTGTATATTTTTACTGAAAATGTACTGCTTTTTCGTTATAACTTTGTAACCATTTTCAGACTCTAGAATACTTTTTTGCATAAAAATCGTCTATTTAAAAGAAAATATTAATAGTTTTATTAGTGGAAATTGCAGTTATCGTTCTAAATCAAAGAGAAAAACAAATATTAGAAATATAAAGCTGGCTTCCCACAGATGGCGCGTAATATCGCGAGCGGAGCAGCGCCGTGCGGTTCAACTTCCAGGAGGTACGAGCCGCTACCTTCGATGGCTGGTCATAACGAAAATGTCGCAATGTGAAAAGCCTGTTGCTGCAGCCGGTGCCATTATTCAGTGGTTATTATTTAAAGTAAAAAAAAAAAACGCGCTAGTGGACGTTCAATAAGAGTCGGTCAAGGTAAGTTGTGATGAAACATTAGCATGGTACGTGCCATTTTAATCGCTTCTGCAAATTTTAGATACAGTGGATCGTATATGGTGGCTGCTTAGGTTAAAGAACATTCTAGAAAATTTGACAATTTCTGAAGATTAGGAATATCTTCTAAATAAAATTAAGACATACCTATTTATTGAACGAAAAAATATAAGATGGAACTAAGAACCATTCTTGAGAAAACGACATATTACAACTCTTGAAGCAGATAGTCCACCTCGTAATACTCCTCTAATGAGTTTGTTGAAGTTGATGATGGTGAGGGATGAACTGTTGTTGCTTGTGTGGAAGGAGGGGGTGGAAAGTCTGGGATGCTTGTGTAAATGGAGAAGAATAGGAAGTTGACAATATTTGTGTGAAAGGAACAGAATACAAAGTCTGGGATGCTTGTGGGGATGGAAAAGAATGGGAAGTTGGTCATGCTTGTGTAGAAGGAGGTGAATAGAAAGTCTGGGATGCTGGTGGGGATTGAGAAGAATGGAACGTTAGTAATGCTTGTGTGTAAGGAGAGGAATAGAAAGTCTGGGATGCTTGTTGGGATGGAGAAGACTGGGAAGCTGGTTATGCTGGTGGATGGATATTTGGTAATAGTTGTGGAAAAAAAGAGGGATGGGAAGTTTGCGATGGTTGTGTTGAAGGATAGAACGATTAGGATTGTTGATATTTATGATAGTTTAAAGGTTGTGATTGATAAAATGACATAGATAGTTTGTAAGTGCGAAAAAGAACGATTTTGTATTTTATTTTGCTTCAGCTGGAAAATGAGTCTTTCAATTTCCAGCATAGCCATCTAGCGCATTTTTTGGGTGCATTCCTCTAAGTTTTTGGCATAATAATTTGTTGTACATAGTACAATCGTTTTCTTCTTCCTTTTGGGTCACTTGTTTGAAGTAAGTACAAGCTTCATTAATTTGGAGCTTCCATTTTCTTATCTTCATACGTTTTGAGAAAACGTCTCGCAGTTTTAAGTGGTTTTCTATTTTCCTCTTGTTCCTGTATTATGTCTTGGTTTCCAGAATCCCCAATTTTTCTTCGATTTTCTTCATCACTTTGTTTTTCCAAATGTTCTTCATCTTCAAGGTCCTACAAGTAAAAAATTGGCAACTTTTTTATCATTTAATGATAAGTATTCAATGATAAGTTACGGGTGAAGTTTCAAAGTTTGAGTTTTTCTACATGGAGAAATTTTCGATTACTTTCAATCCCAAGGCAAAAAAATTCAGCAAGATCGAAATTAGGTATTGCGCACGTGTGCTTATTTTTATTAGTAGGTTAAGTACAAGAAATCTGTTTTTCTTTAATTTGCTAATAATCATTAATATTTGTTTCAGTTGCCATGGACATCATGTTACTGGTTAACGATAAAAAAGCAATTCAGCAGAACTTGAAATTTTCCTCATTGCCTTGGAGCCCTGGACGGAAAACATATTTTAATACAAAACCACATTCTCAGCGGTTCAGAGTTTATCAATTATCATGGAACATTCAGAATAGTACTTATAGCTCCAGTTGATGCTGACTACAATTTTATTTTTGTTGATTGTGGGTCTCAAGGAAGAATAAGTGATGGTGGCGTCTACAGAAAATCATAAAACAATGTGTCGCAATTAACTAGATTTCCCACCACCAGAATGCTTACCACAGAAACAAACGCCACTACCTCATGTATTCCTAGCAGACACTGCATGTCCTGTAACTGAAAATATGATAAAACCATATGCTGACACTCACAACAAAGGATCTAGAGAGCGCGTGTTTATTTATCGTCTTTCGCGGGCACGAAGAATAGTTAAAATGTTTTCGTCATTATTTCAGCTGTTTCTAGAGTACTGAGAAAACCTACAACCAGATAAGGTAACTAACATTGTTATGACAAGTGCTCTATTACACAATTTCTTAAAACGATTTAAAAGTTCCCAATCGCTGTATACTTCGATTGGTTCCCTCGGTACAGAAAATGCAAGACGCGAGACATCAGTTTGGTGAATTCTTTATAACGAATGGAGCAGTTTCATGGCAAAATGGAGACAGAGAGTCATGACAGATTTACGTTAAAAATTCGTCATCTTGTATTTAAATTTATTAATACGTACATCACAGCAGTCTAGGGATATATACTTTTTTATAGGAGTGTTTAGTCTGCTGACCGGCCGGTAGTATAGTCTCTTCGCTATTATGCCGAGTATCGGTCGGCAGAATAGGCAGTACACTATTCTGCCAAACACGTAGTGATAATCAGTAGGTTGAGAAGCATACTTCAATGATCAAAATTGATCACAATATATGAAGAAAAGTACGTATACAATATTCTTAAAACTCGGTAAACAAAATGAATCGTTATTGAGTAGGATATCGTAAGTTATTTCCTTTTAATTTCCTCTTTAACCGTTTCTTCATTAGTACTACCACTGTTGCAGTAATTCCCTTCGGACGACGATGCCTAATCATTTTTAGATGCAATTTCGCTTTCGACAGCTTTACTTTCATCGTGATTCCACTCAACGGACCCATAAACACCGATTCGAGTATTCCCCGGAAGCAACTTCAATTCCTCAATATTATAAATCAGTTTCTTGTTGGGTAAATTCCTCACTAGTCTCGACAGTGTGAGTATAACTAAAGTTGCCTGAAATGTAAATGTCCCAAATTTCAGTATAATAATCTTAATAACTCACCATATAAATGTGGCGAAAATGGCTTCTACTTAAATACGTAGTTCAAGCAATGAATAAACGACGCTCAAAGTAACCCTGCGCAATGGCCAAAAATGACTCAAAGCGCGGAAAGCGATGTGCAGAAGTATAGAAATAATTTATTAACAGACATTTTTTACGCCAAGAAGGTATGCAACTAACGCTACACGAAATGCACTTAAGTTGCCAATAATTACGTAAATTTTGAACATACATAAAAAGGTTTGTTACAAATCGATTGCTTGAACATTAGTTTAACCTCTCGTGCAAGACTGTTGTGTGTGCAGTTGGAACAAATATGTGTCCTTGATATTTGCTATGTTGACTATAATTGCTATAAGTAATCTAGCACAAAAACATAAATCTAGGGAATACCAACCTAGTTTTCTTGCGCATTTCTTAATCACATCAACAATTCCACTACTTGCTTTCTCTGAGACGTTCTGTAATTATTTAGGTCTTACAAGATAACACTTTAACAATAATAAATTGCTTTCATTTTAAGCAGATTTTTATTTACCTTTATATAAATTTTATGTGCTACCATTTCTTGCAATAGCTTTATATCAGTGTTAATTATGCAGATGTGCTTTGCAGCTTAATTTTTTGTTTTTAGCAACGGAATATTTGTTGTTGTTAAGTTAACGATATGACTACTACTTGACTTAACCTTACTCATAGTTATCTTGGAAACTGTATCCAACAATGCACAATTTGTAGCAAACACTTGTGTAACTGGTGATTACGTAGTAATAAATTTTTAGTAAATATTTTAATTATTATAGCTAATATTTCTTTGTCATTCACTGCTGATATAGCTAAACTAATACTTTATGTAACTATAAAAGTACTTTAGTTTTACCATTAAAGTTATTGTCACGATTGCAGTATAGAAACTGGTGTGAAACTGGTCTCTGTTTGCTTATAGACAAAAAAACTGTATTCAAGGTCAAATATCACAAACCTGTTATATCTCGTATTAGCCTTTACCAAACTGTAGATATGTACTCTTTAGATACTTACCTCAAACGCTTAGAGTTCCTTAACTTTTTTCAATTTTCCGTAGGTGCATTGCCTCTAAAAATTTCCAAAGACTGTAAAACTTTCTTGGGGATGGTTGACCTTGGAGTAATTGACCTTTGCAGAAATTACTAAAATTATTTGGGGTTTTGACTTTAAAAGCAATTGGGGTGAATGATTAAAGTTCGGAGATCGTAGAAGTGAGATTCTGGGGTCATTAACCATAGACTTGTCCAAAAGCTTAGGTAAATGGACTCAAAACTCGAGGTCAATGATCTCAGAAATTTAGGTCAATGTCCTCACATTCTAGTCATTGACTGCACCACAAAGTTTATTGCCTTGTCGAAACGAGGGTCAACGTACACATAAGTTGAGGATACTGGCCTCCATAATTGACCGAAATTGAAATCAATGACTACAAAACTATTTTATCATTAATGTGTGTATATATCATATCGGTATCATATCTCATTTTCAAAAAAAGCTATCTCTGTTAGAGTGATTGTCATTTACACCCGTCACTTATCATGATTGCCGAATAATTTTACATGCTTTAGTTTATTACCCTTAGATTACTTTTCAATAGTATTTGCAATACTTCAATTCGTTGTCTATGTTTCTTTCAAGAACAAACGAAATTAATTATTATTTGTGTTAGGATATTTTATGTATATGGTCTATTTTATTTTTATACAGATGGCTACACGAAATATCGGAAGTCGTATACAGTATGGTCCGAGAATCGTAGATTTTCTCGAAATTTTGAAATGGAATACTCTATATTTTTCATCGACATGGTATAGCTTATTTGCTACTCTGTCATTTTTCATTAAGCATTCCTAAACCAAAATCCACTCGTTTTTTAGTTAAATTTGCCTTTATCCGAAATTTCCCTTATTAATCAAAACTAGACGTAAAGGTTATATCTTAAAGGGATCGCCTGTATATTTTATTCGTATTGGGTGTGGAATAAAGAACGCAACATCTTTTATATTTGTAATTATATTGATATGTTTCAAAGTTTCATTCATCAATAGCGAACATATGAATAGTTTTATTTCAAAATTTTTGTGACGTCGTTAACATAAAGGTTTTGATATCAATTTAGTATTTCAAAGTATTTAACCAAAATCTGTGTTCGATATGTCTTCAGTTTCCTTGGAGGCACACCTGAAGGCGGTTTTGAAAAGTTGGCGGCTGTTGGTAAACGATTTCGTTATCATATCCTCATAAACGAAATCCAGTTTAGTTAAATCTGAGGATCGGGGTAGACAGTTACACGGCCCTCCTCTACCAATTCTACGATTCGGAAAGCACGCATTAAAATGGTCCGTGACGTGACGCAATGGTGGGCGGGGGCTCCATTATGTTGCAGCCACATTTCATTCCTCACAGTTATTGGCAAATTTGCACACATATTTTGCAAATCATTTTGGAAAAATCAAGATACATAGCTCCATTCAAATGCCCGTTCATAAGTAAGGACTGATAACATGTTCACCATTAATTACGCCCCAAACATGTATTACACATTTGTGTTGATAGTCAACCTGCCTGAAAATCGTCGGATTCTGATCTGAATAGTAGTGGAAGTTATGGCGATTCACAAATTCATTTTGATGGAATATGGCTTCATGCGAGAATAAAACCTTATCAAAAAGTTGTAAGTTATATCAGTTTTATTTTGAGCCCAATTGTAAAATACGAAACGTCGCTCCAAATCTATATCAAAAAGTTGTTGATGAAACTAGATATAATACGCATGGAACCGGTTACCCTTCAAAATCTTTTGAACGCTTCGTTCACTAACACCTACAGCCAAACTAATTGCTTTTCGGCTAACTGAAAGATTTTCGGTAACGTATAACATAACAGACATTTTCTTCACTTCTAACGGGTCTATTCTGGTTTTGCATAGTTTACATGTCCCGTTTGTATAAATCTTCGTAATAAATTTTCCAAGCTTCGCTTGTCTGGATGTTTTCGTTCGGGATAACGCTCTGCATAAACTCGGCTTGGCAGAAAAGAGTTTCTTTGGCATTCCCCTAGTATAAAAATCGTATCAACAGGATGATTTTTCTGGTACTCCATCACAATATGAATAATTACCGCTTAAAAAATAAATAAAATTAAAATGAAAGACCTACAATTTTAGATACATAAAAAATTCATAGTTTAGAAATCATTAATTTTTAATATCAAACGTAACATTTAAATAAAATAAACGTTTTTCAATTTTTTCTGATTAAGTTATTGAATAATTTCACAGTGTGGGTCTAAATTAGTTGAAAAGTTATTGTAAACATAAATTTTATTTACCGTAACCAATTAATTCCGTATTCAATTACAGTTGTTAATTAACAAATTACTTTTTTACGTTTTATAAAACACAAAACCTCTTTTTAACGTTTTGTATAACACAGCAACTCCTATGTAGTTAATTTTGAAAATAAACCCACGTTTTTAACGCGTATCCTGTATTGATCATTTTCTTGACTCTACCTACTTTATAATTCATTTTGTAGTAATGTTACAAACATGAGGTGTGAGTGTGAGTGTGAGTGTGAGTGTGAGTGTGAGTGTGAGTGTGAGTGAGGTGAGTGTGAGTGAGTGTAGTGTGAGTGTGAGTGTGAGTGAGTGTGAGCGTGAGCGTGAGCGTGAGTGTGTGTGTGTGTGTGTGTGTGTGTGTGTGTGTGTGTGATGTGAGTGGAGGTGAGTGTGAGTGAGTGAGTGCGAGTGCGAGTGAGTGAGTGCGAGTGCGAGTGCAGTGAGTGCAGTGCGAGTGCAGTGAGTGCAGTGCAGTGCGAGTGCAGTGCAGTGCTGTGCGTGCGTGTGCGTGTGCGAGTGCGAGTACGTGTGCGTGTGTGGGTGCGTGCGTGAGTGTGTGCGTTTGTGTGTGTAATAATAATAATATTTTTTAAGGAGGTGAAATGCGATTTAGGCACAGTATGTCGGACTCCTATAAATTGACTACCGACTAAAACATCCCCTGTACTCTTAGGTACTAACTTGGAACAACACATTACTTCAAGTTAGTTTCGATGTATACTGGTTTGTATACTTATCAATGGAATTGTTCTTTTGCTTTTTTAAGTAAGTTAATGAAACCTAATAAATTAGTATTTATTTTTTCAATCAACGTCATCCTTGTCAAAAGCATAACATAACTGCGTATCATCAGCGTAAAATTGGTAATTACAAAATTTTAAACAAGATGCAATATTGGACGTAATAGTAAGGGTTCGGTATCGAACTTAGTAGAATTCCACAAGGTACGTCCCTAATATCTGAAAGTCTGTTATTGTAAGCGACAACCTGAGGTCATTCTTTTAAACAGTTTTAAATAAGCGCGATTGAACTGTTTTCAATACCTATCAAATGTAAAATTACAAACAAATATTGTGATTAATAGTACCAAAAGCCTTGGAGTCCAGTAGAATTATAACCACCATTGATTTCTTGCATAAAGCTTTGAAGAGATCATCAGTTATTTTGAGAAGCCATGCTTCGCAGCTATGACCACTTCTAAACCCCGATCGTAAATCTGGAAGTATATTATTTTTAAAAAGGTTGTAACACCCCCTCGGTTGGTGCTACTTTCCATATGGCCCTTGTTTTGCTTCTCGGGTCGGGGTTAAAGGCTACCACTATTTTGTGAATAAACTCATGAATAAACCTTAACAGGTTATAACAAATTTATTCTGTTATAATATAAAATAAAACAAACTCTAAAAGGAAATAATGAAATAACCAAACTTAGTTACACTGGATTAAATAAATAAAATATACATGATTCTGGTGGCCGATGGTGTTCAACCCACTATGGTACGTCGCTCTCTTGCAAATTCAGATGGCTCTGTATGTATATTACTGTCAATATATATAATTAAACAGCTATTTTAGTAATACGTAAAATTTTCATTACTAACAGTGTTAATTATAGTGAACAGGTGATGTCAGTGTACCTAAATATATGTAATGTGAAGTCAGGCTTACAAAGGAATTATTAACAGGTAGTGTTGTTTTGTATTTGTAATGATGCATGAAAGTTAGTGTGCTGATAATGATCAGCAGCCCGGTATTAATTGTTTATTTCAATTAAATGAACTAAACTCAGGGTAGGAATTACTAATAGGTAATAATTATTAATAAATTGCTTATGAATAAAATCATAACGGGCACTGGAATTTTATATACAGGTCAGGTCTTTATACAGGCCTTGATGGTTTATAATTAAATTCGGTAATGAGTGAGATTATCTGGAATGCTGGTACTAGGGTAAATACAGACGTATTAACAGGATATTCTGAGTGATATTTGGGGAACGATAATATCGTATTCGGAGTCGAAACTGCCGGCAACGTTTAAAGGGTTTATATCGTTAAGGGAGCCTTCTGTTAAGTAGACGTAGCTAACTATTCAGGGCATAACCTCCGCCTAATTAACTACGTCCTTCAATACTCATTCAGTACCGATCTCGGGGCGTTGGCACCACCAAGAGCATTGGTGGTCAGGTCAACAGTATGGGTAAGGGATAAGGGTACTGGTCTGGTTACTGGTCGGGCTAGTAGTTATTTATCAGGATACGGGTCAGGCTACCACTTGCTGGTCAGGATACTGGTCCGGCTAGTTTGGCTTTGGGACAGGATATTACTACAGGTACAGAGTAAAATATATTATAGGAAGGGGGCGAAGGAAGAAGGTTAGGGAGGAAGTGTCGACTGTGAGAACGAATGAGTTATGAATGAATCTAGGGGGACTGGTATTTATAGGTAAATTGGAAGTAGTGGACAACTGATAGCATTTATTAACAATGATAAAACAGTTGTAGAAGGAAATAGGAAATAAGTTTTGATAGTAATTATTTACTATAGGAGAATTGCTAGTAAGGCTTTTCAGGATCATAACAAGGTATTGTTATAACTGAATATATAAAACTTTTTTTATGGGATTATATTCATAGGTCATTTAACATCTCTGGATTGAATTTCCTTGAAAGTTGCCGAAGTAGAGATATTTTCCAAGAATCGGGAAAAAGAGAATTTTCTATTGCAAAGTTTATGATATGAATATATGCAGGGTTTTCAAAGTTAATACTGCACTATTGCTAATTTTCTTATTAATGAAGCTACAAAGTCGGTTAAATTAGCAAAGTAGTGTGTTTTTACGCTGATTACGATGATGGAAAACAAAAACAATTCAAAGTCGCATTCTCAAAAGTTGTCATATGCATTTCTATCCTACAGTAAAAATAAAGGAGATTTTGCCGATTTTTTAATTTCATCAAGTACACTTGATTCAAAAGTGATCGTTTATTTTTCATTCATGTTTTAAAAACAATGTTTGTTTTTAAATGTCATAAATAAATTTGTGACAGTAATTGCATCGTTTTGAAATCTGTTTTGTATGTGATGCCGATTTATTCTGGAATTAAAAATATCTTTTACAAATTTAGAGAAATGTGATATGCAAACGATTATTCATATTATTAACAGTGCTAGAACTATTTTGAAGGCCACAAGACGCGTTTATAAGCACGTAGAAAAATGTATGGAACAAAGAGGAGACCTTTTCCAGCATTTAATTTAAGACCTGTTAATTATTTATTATTTAGAGCATTTTTAAATTCATAAAATAAAGGATTACTTTCGAATCATAGCCTACTTGATGAAATTAAAAAATCGGCAAAATCTCTCTTATTTTTTACTGTCAGATAGAAATGCATATGACAACTTTTGCTCAGAATTTAATTCTCTATCGACTGAGAATACCATTAGAAAAAAGTATGTTTTCGTCGATTTTTCGAAAATGCGACTTTCAATTGTTTTTCTTTTTTCACCATCGTAATCAGCGTAAAAGACACACTACTTTGCTAATTTAACCGACTTCGTAGCTCCATTAAAGAAAGTTAGCAATAGTGAGCTTTAACTTTGAAAACCCTGTATATATTATATATATATATATATATATATATATATATATATATATATATATATATATATATATATATATATATATATAGGGTTTTCAAAGTTAAGTCTGCACTATTGCTAATATAAATTTTTCGGGTTGCATTTTTAAGTTGGAATTCGATATAAGCTTTTTTCTCACGAACGACAGCTGGGTTAACTAAATTTCGCAAAGTTTTATATTACCAATCACTAGCTTGACCTGCCTTGCGATACATTACGGCTACATTATCACGCAACTTAATTTTAGGTTATCTATCAACCGTGGTTGTCAAATAGAGTCAATATTAATTGTTAAAATATGTAACTTTGTTATTGATATCTATCACTTTGTACAATGTGTGTCAATCAATGCTTTAAAAATCTAGATTCAATTTATCATTTTCCACTGATTTTAAATTACGATAATTTATTTCCGAAGATTGATTGTTGGATGATTGAGCATTCAATTCCGCGCAAATCACGTCATGATCGGACATTACATGATTAGTGTCAGCTGTCGCATTACTAATGAGGTCAATCTTAGATATTAATATATGATCTACAAGGGTGCAAGATGAATATGTCACTCTTGTGGGTTCATTTAACACTTGCGATAAGTTAAAGTAGTTTAGCATCTCTAGATATTGCAGTACACCAGGCTTTGAAGGATTTAGGAGATCAAAATTTAAATCTCCTAGAATTAAAACTGTTTCACATACTATTAATAAATTGGAGTAAAGTTCTGATATAAATTCTACATTATTTCTTACAGAGGGGGGTCGGAATATAAAAACAACTAAAAATGGAATAGATTTTCCTAACACTTTAGCTACTAAACACTTAAAATTAGTTAGATTAAAGCTTATTCTTTTAAGGTGTAAAGATCTTTCGTAAAATAAAGTTACTCCTCGACCCCTGACTTCTTTATCACATCGCATGAAAATGTAATTCATCAGGAATATTATCAGATAACAACGTTTATATAAGTCCTATAATGTCAAAGTTAGCATGTTTATATAAAAAATAATCTGTAAATCTCTAGTAATGGTTTAATAATGATTTGTCATCCAGATAAACCATCTTGAAAAGGTCTTCATAAATAATGGCTTCAAAAAACAACAAAGTAAAACGTGATTTCAACCAAAACAAACGACACCTACGAATGATAAACCTACAACTTCAAATAAGTTTGCCATTTTACCTTTCTTGGCACATACAACTAACAAAATTGGTAAAATATTACAAAAGCATAATATAAAAGTAGCTTACAAAAGCAGTACTAAGATTCGAAATCTTCTAAATTCTGCTAAAGACCAATTACCATTACATACATATGGTGTTTACGAAATACCATGCTGTTGCGGTAAAGTTTACATGGGTGAAACTGGAGGAAGGATTAACACTAGGTTAACAGATCACAAAATGCACTTACGTTACTTCATCCTACTAAATCAGCATTTGTTGAACATGCCTTAAGCACTTTGAAAAAATATAAAATTTTAAAATACAAGAATTCTGGCTAATGATAGGAATTGGTATACAAGGAAAATTCAAGAAGCTATTGAAATTCGGAAACAACCTAATAACTTGAACAGAGATGATTGATACAAGCTGTCCGATGCTGGATGTCTATTTTCAAGAACTGTAACATTTACAACAGATTTAGTTTTAATTCTCACGTTCATATTACGCTTGCGATTAAATAAATAAATATTCACACCATTTTCCCAAATAGTGTTATTTAATATGTCGAATGGTCAAAGTTTCAACTCTTACATTACAATGAATTAATTTAACATTGCTAATGCCAAATATAAAGCATTAGTAAAATATCTGGTGTGAAACAACACACGGCCAACCTACAAAGTGGAAATTAAAAGAAATGAAATAATTTTAATTATAATTTTTTTAGGATAACCGTGCAACCTCTTTTTATGTTACGAAAACAGGCAACATTGTAAAAACAAAACAATAATCTATGTCAGAATGACGTTTAAAACTTCATGTCAGATAGAGATTAATAGACATACATACATGTTAACTTAAAAAAAAGTTCCAAAGGCGCCAGCTTCTATAAAGATATCAATAATAAAGCTTAAGTATTTTCTTTTGCGAAGAGAGGTTGTATAATATCTTCATCATACGGATGTTACTATATTAAAGATTTGCATGACCCATAATGGCCAAGTATTTAGTAATTTTTCTGTGATTTTTTCTATGATTAACGTTTTGCCATTTTTAATGTTTAAATTGAACTTGGTTTTATTTTTCACAAGTATTCCTCTATTACATTACCAAACTTATACAAATCAAAAGTGTTTGTTTATTTATGAATGATTAAATGTAATAATGGTATATTAAAAAACAAGTTTCATAAGACCAATCTTTAAGCAAGAAATGAACTTGCTTCAAGGTCTTATGAAACACGTTTTTTGTGCTATTTTTTGTAATTTGCCATTTTTACGCAGTTTTTAAACAATAGTATTTTACAGTACATGCCAGGTATAACAGTTTGTGCTGGAGATAGGATGAGGATGACTGGCAAGCCGTTAGGCGAGTCTATCACATACTTAAGCCAGTAAAACGGTTATCTGGCGTATCCTGTATAATATTTTATTTGTTTTTCATTTGTAAATAAACCGAAAACCGAAAAAATAAAATATTCCCTTTCTTTCATAGTAATCAATACATTTTCAAAAATATCTCGTTTCCTTTGAAATGATTACTCTGACGATGGCACTTATCGTTTAGTTTAGTGTTTAGTATTTTGCTAATACAATGTGAACAAGGTACGGTCGTATCTAACTTGTAAAAAATCAACAACTTTCTTCTCTAACCTATAAATTTCTCAACTATAGACCGTCAAAACCTCCAAGTACAGTATGGGGCTTATGGATAGGTAATGCATGCTTGCCAGACCTATATACGGATAGATTACTGCACCGTTTTATAATATCGGGCCCGTTAGCTACGGTGCAAGAGACACAGTTTCCAACCTAAAATAAAAGGCGAATATAAATTTTAAATGAACTTATAAATGAAAAATAACGTAGTGCAAATGAACAATAATATGAAAATATAGAGAGGTTGTGTTCCTAAATTAGATTTTTAGTTTGACAACATTGCCATGAAATCAAAGGATAGCATTCATTGTAGATGAACCCGTAATGCATTTGGAGGTTTGGACAGACTATAGTAGCTAACTTGTTAAGCTTGACTTTCAACGGCAATAAGCTGACTTGATAAATTGACATTTACAAATGAGTAACAAATAATAGTTATTTACAGTTGAGTGTGTTAATAGTGAATTTTATAGTGCGACAGCTTCTTTTAGCTGGAGCACTGTACCTTAACGCACGAGACGTATTAAATTTTTTGGCCGACAACAAATTTGAAAACGCCACTCAGCTAATTACAGGTCTTTTTTTACATGTTAAAAATTGTACTATTAATGTAAATGTTTACACTTACAATAACTGCGCGTTTGATAAAGAACCTAAATAAACAAATGAACAGTCCTTAACAACGTTCCGTTTAATAGCATTGAATAAAACAATACAAAATTATTTTCTTATAAATTCAACAACTGGTGATATCGATAAGCATAACGAACATTAATAAATTACTAAAATGTCAAATTTTGCTAACTCCTGTCAAGTCTGTCAATTATCGTCATCACTGTTTAAGTTATCCAGAGATGGCGGTACCTTACAATTTTAAATAAAAATATAAAAATAACATTGTTTTAGACATTTATTTCATCAGAAAAGGTGTAAAGTAAAATTTCCTTAAACATATTTTATTATTTTATACTTCATATATTTTTGCTATGTTTCTGAAAGCTTACAATTTACTGGCCATTTTACCGCACTGTAGTGGTGTTTTTACAATAGTGTGCGTAAAAATGAAGTTACACTTGACATTCACAAGATTGTAACGTCAATTTTACGTTTCAGGAGGCCAAAAAAGTATCTACTCTAGTTGATTTAGTGATTTTTGTGGCGGTTGGTAATGCCTTATTTTTAAAAGCGAAAATTTGATCTACTCACCCTTGTTTTATCCAAATTCTGTCACAAAATACGAAAATGGAAGATAATCTCCCTAGTTTTATCCAAATTCTGTCACAAAACACGAAAATGGAAGATAATCAAGATAATCTTACATGTATATATAATACATAAAATTCAAAATTCCTTATTGTTTTTGAGTATTTATTGTTTATTGTTTATTGTTTTGAAAATGCAATATATTGAATGTGAAATAATTTTACATATCAATCAACGGATAGCTTTACTAACACTTCTTAGTAAATTTATTGCTTAATAATCTACAGGGTGTTGTGGATAATATGCCAAAAATGTCAGTTCTCATATATGAATATCTTATTTATTTTAAATAGAACGCCCCATATATTTTATTTTCTTACAATTCCACATGTGTGGTTTTGAAGTTACTGACTATTTTCTAGCTTACTTGCCATTAAATGTAATATTGAAATAAAAAGTGCAACAATCAAAGTATTAACATTTAATACTATTATAAGTTTTTGTTAGCAAAGTGCAGGTCGTAGGTTCAAATCCTACTCGAGGTAAAGTATTTATTTATGTATTTAACATAATTAATAATAATTTCTAATTAAACATTTAATATTAATTGAATAATTAAAGATTATTTAATACTAAAGACATGAACTCTTCGATGCACGATTAGTACCACCCACACAAAATGCGCTAAAAACGAATAAAACCACGTCCCTGATTTATAGTATAATTTTTTTCTGACAGAAGTAAATAAACCACAGAAATAACAAATCTCCATCTTTAGCATTACGGCAGTACTGCAGACTGTATCCGCAAAATCGAGTACCGACTAAGAAAAGATGTTCATGAATTAAAAGGGATTTCCAGAGTGGTGTAGCATTTAATAAGAAAAGAAACCATACGAAATCAGTGCTGAACGCCGACAAGCAATTCTATACTTCCACGAAAATGAAGACAATTCTCAACGAGATGCTTCTAGAGATATAACAAATAGTAGTAAAACAAGTATCCAGATAACATTAACAATTAATAGTTACGATCTTTGTAAATTTACTCCTACGCAACAACTATCAACAGCAGATTTTGATTATAGTTGTTACATGAGAAAGATGCCAAATGTGAAGTAAAATAAGATAGGAACAATATGCTAATAAAACTATTAATAATAGCAGAACATAACTAATTTCATTTTGATAACACATTTTCAACATAACCGCCCTCCATTAATATGAATGTCGCATATACAGTTTGAAGTCTACTAATAATGTTTCTTACAGCGTTTGATCAATTTATATTTTGGATGACATGCAGTATTCTTCTTTTCAATTCGTCCACGTTATCACATCTGTCTTTGTAAACTTGCTCCTTTATATACTCCCACAAAAAATGATCACAAGGTGTTAGGTCTGGACTTTTTATTATTATTTAAGTATTGGTGCGACTGGGACCATAGTGCGGTAAGGCGCTTTATCCTGCTGGTATACAACATTTTCTCTTATGTGATTTGGTAATCCATGCATTAAGGGTTATATTTCATAAATAAATAATTCCATTAAGAGTTCTGTTGTAAAATATAAGCCCAATCACATGACCACAAATAATCCCACACCGTACATACACACTTTGACGTCTCTAGTGTTGAATTGTTTTTAATCTGTGCTCGTTGTTTGTAGCCCAATAGTGTGAATTTTTTCTATTGAATATAGCAGCAGTATTAAAGATCGCCTCATCGGTCCAGAGGACTTCCATATTGTTGCAAAAACTGAATCTACTTTCAAAATCTGCTGCTGGTAGTTGTTGCATAGGAATAAATTTATAAGGATCGTAACTATTAATTGCTAATGTTCTCTGGATACTTTTTTTACTAATATTTGGGATATCTCTACAAGTCTGTCTTTGAGAATTTTCATTATTTTCGTGGAAGTATTCAAGAACATCAAATTTCTTGTTGTTCAACACTGATTTCGTACCGTTTCCTTTCTTATTACTACTTACTACACCACTTTGTAGATCCCTTTGAATTCTTGAAAATATTGTCTAGTCGGTACTCGATTTAGAAGATACAATCTGCGGTACTCCCTTAATGCTAAAGATGGAGATTTATTATTTTTGATGTAATATTCTTATAAATTCAATCGTTCATTTGCACTGTATGCCCTTGTGTTTTATACAAATATAAACTGACAATTAATATACACCTGCAAGTGTCAACATCAACAATGCTAGATTCACATTTGATAAATACAGCTAATTTTGAATTTTGCTATTTCAATGTTAGATTTAATGGCAAGTAAGCTAGAAAATTGTCAATAACTTCAAAACTACACATTTTCGAAATATAACATACACATATATACATCAAATGATAGACATTCACATGTAGAATCATAACAAAATAAAATATATAGGGTGCTCTATTTAAAATAAATAAGGTATTCATGTTTGAAAATTGACATTTATTGGATATTATTCACAACCCCCTGTAGATTATTAAGCAATAAAATTACAAAAAAGTATTAGTACAACTATCTCTTGATTGATATGTAAAATTAATTTACATTCAACTCAGTTTCAAAAATGTAAATTAGTTTTTTTTAAATACTGCATTTTTACAAAAAAAATTTAAATAAGAAACACTCAAAAACGATAAGTAATTTTGATTTACATAGGTATATTAATAAAAAGTATTCCAAGTTTAGATCAGAATACGAATATGCTATAATATATAGGGTATTACATTTAAAATAAAAAAGATGGTTGTATATACAAAAATTACAAAAATAAAAAATTCATTACATTAACATTTGTATTTAATTTGTTTCTGTAACTGCCACAGGTTTCGAGATAAGGTGCAGTATCATCTTGGGTGGTCCCTATACATTATAATTTCTACTTAGAAAAACAACTCTACTTGATAACTTACAACTAATTAATTAATTAATTTTTAGATTCAAGTTTTTGTTTATCTTTAAAGTATTAATAGTTATTACATTGTTATATTGTAGATTAGACTTCATCAATATTGGATTATCATGCAATAATGCTACTAATGATTACGACAGACACAAAATTATACTGTCTCATCATTGATTGTTTCAAATTTTAATTGATACCTTTGATTAGCGTACAAGTTGTTTTGGATGGGATTTTATTTATTAATTGATTACACAAAGCTCAAGTACCACATGATATTAATTAACATTGTCATCGCAATGAATTGACTTTTCTTTCTAGTTACTTTACAAATTCAGTTTTGATTTTAGTCGTGTAATTTTCCGCTACCGTTTAGTTTTTATTAATTAGGAATATTTTTTACCGATTAGAGGAAGTAAATTACGTTTCTTTAATTTATAAAATTATTTTTATCAGCGTTTCCATTTTCTAGTTCAAGTTACTAGTTTGATAATTTTTGTACCCACGACTATTGTATAATGTATCCATTATACGTCTGTTTGCTCGACCTTAACAATACCCATTAATCACGGCAGTGATTAATGAGTCATTTTCACTGCTGCCAGATGCTCCCTTGATTTAGCTATAATATTATATTGTTTTGCTACAAACAATCAGTTTTTAAAATTTTCAATTCAGTTCTGTACATAAAAAAAAATTAAAAAAGTGAATTTTCCTAGACCAGATTCGAACGCGGGACCCGCGGCTGGAAGGCAAGGAGCATCTACACTGAGACATTAGCGACTTTGAATGTGCGTATCGTATATTTGTTTCTTAACATACCATGCTTTTTGAAACATTTTATAAATCGAACTAGCTTTTAAAACAAAACAAATTTGACTCAAACCTGTTGACATTATTGTTTGTGTGCGTAAATTTCTCAGTGTTTTGATATTTTGTGTTAAATTGTGTTAAAAAACGAACTTAAAATGGACATAGAAAATGAAAATAACTTTTCTTTAACACCACCAGAAATTAGAGAAGCTGCTGAAGTTGCCTCATTAAATTTATTGCCGGAAAAGTCAAGGAAAGTATATAATATGGCCTATGAATATTTTTTAAAGTGGCAAAAGAAAAAGAAAACCACTTCATTTTCTGAATCCACTTTATTAGTTTACTTTACTGAATTATCCGCAAAATATAAATCTTCAACACTATGGACCTATCACTCAATGCTTAAAAGTACGATCACCTTACATCAAGGTATAAATTTAGAAGATTATAAAAAATTACGAGCATTACTAAAAAGAAAATCAGAAAATGTTCAGCCTAAAAAAGCGAAAACTTTTTCTAGCGAAGATATCAATAACTTTTTAACTAAAGCCTAGCAACAAAGGTAAGATATTAAGTAAACCTTTCACATAGTTATTTCATTACATTCTATAATTTAAGGTTGCTTTAATAACGGGAGTAATCGGTGCATGCAGAAGTAATGAGTTGTATGAAATGAAAATAACCCATTTACAAGATCTTGGATCAGCTTTTTTGGTTAATGTGCCAAACAAATACCAAGACAAAAATTTGCCGAAAATTTACTGTTATGCATAACTTTTACAACATATGTAAGACATATATGTCTTCGACCAAGTGATGTAACCAGTGACACATTCTTTTTAAATTACCAAAATGGTAAATGTACAACTCAGAGAATTGGGATGAACAAATTTACAAAAATAATGGGAAAGGATATCGTTGTTTTCCTCAAATTACCGAATCCAGAACATTATTCTGGGCACAGTTTCCGCAGATCTTCTGCAACAATACTGATTGACACAGGCGGGGATATTACTGCTCTCAAAAGACACGGTGGATGGAAGTCCACCGCCGTAGCAGAAGGCTACATAGACGAATCCGTCAAAAATAAAACCGATACGGCCAACAAAATATCATCTTCAATTCAACCAAACGAATCAATGTACATATAATTCAAATGTTTTAATTCGCCAAAACATTAGTTTTGATGTTAATTCTATCCCTGCGATTAACTTGACCAATTGTTCAAATATTACAATTATTAATAACTATAAATAAATAGCATCATCTTGTAAGGTTATATACGTGATATTTGTTAAGCTAAATACATAGATTTTTTATGAGATATTATACGATTTTTATAATTTTTGATAACTATGTACAGGCTGTCCCAAATTCGAGGGTAAGCATGGGGATCTCGCTTATTATAACAGATAGGACATAGGTTTAAATTCGGCACTTTTGCTAAATTCGATGCCGAGTAATAATCTGAAAATAAATTTGAGCTAACTCGAATGGATTTGGTTTTATGCTCAAAAAACTAAACATTTCGATTTTTGTTTTTCGCGTTTGGCTACCTTATTATTAGGAATTTAAAAAATTCGATTAAACATTATTTAGGCAACTTTTTACGCACAATACTAATACGGTATTAAAAATATTATGCGACGTTTTGTTTATTCTGAACCATCGTCAGGTTTATTTTTTCTTATCGGGGTTAAGACATTTTTATGGCGTTGGATGGAGAATGTTATGCTGATTTTAGCAATATATAACACTTCATGGTTTGATCGACTGCGAACTAAAATACTCTTAAATTAAAAAGTAAATATTACATTATCACGATACCCATGAATCAAACAACACTCAGGAGTTGGCTTTGGTCATGTCATTTTCTAATTGTAAAAAGGGTAATAACTGCAAGATCCTTCGTGTTAGTGCTTTAAAATTTGCAAGTTACTTTAGAATGTTTTCAAATTCAGAAAAACGAGACATGATAAGCATATTTTATAGCTGCAGTAGAAATAGTGTCAGAGCAGAACAAAGATATTTAGAGGAATATCCGGAGAGGCAGCAACCAAACCAGAGATATTTTTTAAAATTAGACCAAAATTTGCCAGAATTTGGATGTTTTCAGAAACCTCGAAATGCATATGGTAGCAGACTAGACAGAGATGCCGAAGAAGAAATATTACATCTGGTACTATTTGTTAGTATTATACTAATTATAAGAATTTCCACTCACTTCACTGCTAATTTCAGCAGACATTTTTTTTGGAGAGTTATGATTTTATGTTATCCATCTTAGGTTCAAGAAAATCCTTCAACATCTACCAGAGAAATAGAGGAAACTATTGAAGTGCCAAAAACGACAGTTTGGCGAGTGTTAAAGCAACACCGTTATAAACCATTTAAGTTACACGTTAGTCAAACTCTTCGGCCTGGGGACGATATGAGACGGTTGGATTTTTGTAACCAACTTAATACCAAAATGCTAGAAAATCGCAACTTTTTCAATCAAATAATTTGGACGGATGAGTGCAATTTTTCCACTAATGGAATGTTTAATCGTAATAACGAGCACTACTGGTCCGTTAAAAATCCACGAATTAACAGGCAAACGCGAGGACAAGGCCACCGGTCCTTTAATGTGTGGGTTGGAATCTGGAAGGATAGGCTCCTTGGGCCAATTATTTACGAAGGTATCCTAACGTCTCAACGCTACCTCGCATTTCTAATACACGAAATATCAGACCTTTTGGATGATGTTCCGCTAAACGAAAGATGGACTCTCTGGTGGCAAATGGACGGAGCTCCTCCTCATAATGCTGCGATAATAAGTGAATATCTTAACGGCGAATTTCCTGCAAATGGATGGGAAATAGGGGACCACTTAGGTGGCCAGCAAGAAGTCCAGATTTAACCCCTTTAGATTACTTCCTCTGGGGCTATTTAAAAAATACGATTTATAAGACGCCACCGCAAAATATAGAAGAACTCCAGAATAGGGTTGTTAATGAACTTCGTCAAACTCCCAGGCGAACCATTCAAAGAAGCGTAAACAATTGTAGAAGAAGAATTCGTTACTGTATTCAAGATGGAGGAAACTTGTTCGAACATTTATTATAATAATTTTTGTTTGTTTGTCTGTATAATTATTTTGTTGTTACCTATCGATAAATTTGCGTTGTCGCTATTATGACCGTGTTACATAGACCTACTTGTTTGAGTTGTTTGTTAATGTTTTTTTTTAAATTGTTTAACTGTTTTTATATTTTTTTGGATGTTCTAACGAGTTTAACAAATTAAATAAGTAGAACTACTGTAATTATTCCTTGCTGGATCCAAGAAGGCGGAATCTTGTTCTTCGTATTTTTCTCATTATGTTAGTTCGCAGTCGATCAAACCATAACGTGTTATATATTGCTAAAATCAGCATAACATTCTCCATCCAACGACATAAAATATATCTTAACCCCATAAGAAAAAATGAACCTGATGATGGCTCAGAATAAACGAAACGTCACATAATATTTTTAATATCGTATTATTATTGTGCGTAAAAAGGTGCCTTAATAATGTTTAATCGAATTTTGAAAATTCCTAATAATAAGGTGGCCAAACGCGAAAAACGAAAATCGAAATTTTTAGTTTTTTGAGTATAAAACCAAATCCATTCCAGTTAGCTCAAATTTCTTTTCAGATTATTACTCGGCATCGAATTTAGCAAAAGTGCTGAATTTAAACCTATACCCTATCTCTTATAATAAGCGAGATCCCCATGCTTGCCGTCGCACTGGGGACAGCCTTTACAGTGTATAAATGAACAATAATGTATTGTATGAAATATTTGTTAGAATAAAATAGTGTTTCTAAAAATATGTATGGAATGTAACAAAATTTTCCAACAAAAAAAACTTCAACAAAAATATTTAGTAGTCGTGAATAAAGTATAGTATTCTACTCGCGTATAATGGCTATTATTCTCTCGGTGATTTAAACTTCACCTCGTGAATAATAGCCATCATTATACGCTCGTTGAATAATATACTATTTACACCTAGTAAATTATTAACCAGTATTATTTTTTCACTTCCTCGTATTTTGCAATACCGTGTGAGCTGATGAATATTATTATTAAACCTTTTTTTTAATTCTTATTTCACAGGATTCTGTTATTTCGCACCGCAGTCGGTTCCCCACTAAACGTCTTAGTTCAGATCCCTCAAAGCACATCCACATCGAAGACCCCTTGATGTCCGCACGTAAAAGTGACATATTTTTATAAATTATCCATGTATTATCTGCACGGACCACTGTTAGGGTCAGATTTTAGAACGGTGAGGAATTCAAGCTTTCAGATTACCGTTCACTTGGATTGGCGCCCGAGAAATTAGAGGTTTCAGCAACCGTATCGCCCCACCATAATTCAGCGGTAATTTTTGATATATAATCAAATACCGAAGGTAAAAGCGTTACAGTATTGTGACTAAAACGTAGAAAACAAATAAAAGATGCCATTTATCTACATAACGTAATTTAATACGGATAACCCCGATCGTGACGTTATTATATACTAGTGAAACGAATAGGGTTACTCAATTACTGCACTACTAACTATTTGGAATATGGTATAACCGATAAGGTAAGAGTTGCCCAATGATGAAAAAAGTTTATTAAAACCCTCAGTTTTCAAAACTTCCAAAACACCATAATGAAATTCAATGATGATTACCAAATATCACAAAACTTTATATTAAAATCAAATCAACTAATATTTCTCATACATTTTAACTGTTTATGTCTACAATTTTAACACTACATTAAATGTTACACAACATAAATTTCAATCACTTTACTAATAGTATTGGCATATTAGACCTAATTTTGGCCCGAGACGAAAAAAATTGTTAGAAAACTGATTCCTTATAGAATATGTTCCTTGGGTCCCCCAGTACTTCTCCAAAAAAATCGCCAAAAATCTGACATGGGCAACCTCCTTAAATTTTGAAAAAATTGCCGCATCCTAATTTTTTTTAAAATGGCATTTCTCGGGAACGGACAGTCATATATACCATATACCTACAATAAAAGTCCGATTCCATAAAAAAATAAAAAAAACTTTTTTTGAAAAAAAAATTCTTCTTGAGGCATTAGATTTTGTTCTATAGAAATGTCAACCTAACGATGTGTGAAAAAAACAAGTTTTTTCATTAATAAATAGTTATTTGAAGTTGATACGATTTAAATATGCTTATTGGAAGGCTCGGCGACTCTTGTCGAGCCGCACCAGCCGCAGCTTCACGCTGGCGAGCTGCGCGACAAGTTGGCGCCTGTCTGTCAACAGCGATCTCAGAGAGTTCTGCCTGTGTATTTCTGCACGATCTGAGAGTTGTCTTTGTTGTATTGAATATGTTTTATGAAGTGCAAACATTTCACAGGAGTGAAGTATATAGCTAGCAAGTGAAGATTTACCCGTTTATCAACTCAACACCACGATTTGTGAAACTGTATCGCGGTAGGCAATGAAGTTTTATTTTTTAGAAAAGATGTGTAAGATCAGCAATGAATTGCCTGACAATCCAAGCTTTGTTCTCGACGGTGGAGATCTCTTACATGTAAAGCTTACTTGAACTATGTTCTTCATAGTTACGGAAGAAATGTCACCGTATTTTTCGACCAAGTACGAGCACGCATTGCATAAGAGGCGAGCTGCAGGAAAGTCAATTACGAGGGTTGAAGTAACTTCGTCAAACGCCGTGACTGTTCCAAAAGTGCAATTTTCGTCGAACGTTGATAAGAAGAAAAGTTTCCTTAACCTCCTTTCGTTAGAATCCAAGAAAGCACAGTTCCCTGTTTTTCAGGCCTCAAGTGACGCGGATGTCTTGATTGTTGAAACGGTGAGAACTGAAGCGGAATCAAAACGAGTAGCTGTCGTTATAGGTGCCGACTCCGATCTACTAATACCCATCCCTGCACTGACACAACCCCAAAGTACCGTGTACATGTTAGTTCCAAATAATTCCACCACCGCCAGGAGCTGCTGCTTCAGTGACTTACATGATGGCCTAGGTAATATGACTAAACATATGGTGAAGTGGTGTGTCTTGCACTTCAATGTGCGGTAGATGTGGTGGCCAATAGTGTTTGAACCGTAGTGAACCCAATCACTGAGGAGGGCGGTCACGATGGTGATCTCGAAGACGGTTGTGAACGCAAAAATATTGTAGATGTGAAACGAAGTGGAGTTTCACTACAGATTAAAATGCAGTCATAATGGCATTACTTGGGCCACTGTTGTACCTTCTTAAGTAAGGCAATGAAGACCCATTCACTAAAGCTAATCATATAAAGATATATAAATATATATATATATATATATATATATATATATATATATATATATATATATATATATTTCTCAATCCTGTGCAATTTTGTACTTGATGACTTGATTACTGCTTGTTTAGATAAAATACATTTCCATGTACCTTTCGTTAAGAGATATGTTGATGACTTAATCCTATCTGTAACAGAAGACAAAATAGACGAAGTTTTGGCAATCTTTAATAATTACAATGAACATTTACAGTTCACATATGAAAGAGATGATAACAATTGCATACCATTCTTAGATATGTTGATCCACAGAGACTTTCACAACATATTACGTACAGAATGGTATAGAAAACCTTTAGTAATCGATTCATTAGTTATCACTCACAACATCCTTTTAAGATGAAAACCAATCTTGTCTTAGCATTAAAAAATAGAGTCATAAAACTTTCTCATATTAATTACCTTAAAAATGGTCTTAATACACTTAGAAATATATTACTAGAAAATTCTTTTCCTAGATATTTACTTAATAAACTTATTTTCAATACACGCATTGTATTAATTCTAAACAAAATTGCGAACAAAATAATAATATTAATCATGACAATAATAGTATATCATATGGTTCATTGCCTTATATACCTTTTCTCACACCTCAGATATTAAAAGTTTTCAAGGTACTCAATGCCAAGATAGCCACAAGTAACATCAAAACTTTACGTAACTTATATACTAAAATTAAATCTCCCTTAACAACTTTAGAAAATTCAAATATAGTTTATTCTATCCCATGTAAGGATTGTTTTAAAGTGTACATAGAGCAAACATCTAGAAATTTATTAGGGAGAATAACATCTCACAAAAGTGATTGTAGAAGGAAAATTGTTTCATGTAGCTTAGCTGAGCATGTCATCTAACAAAACCATGACATGAATTTTAATGAAGTTACTATATTATGCAAAGAAAATAATTTAACTAAACGTCTTTTTCGTGAAATGGTCTGCATTAATGAAAACAGCAACACTCTTAATAAAAAATCAGATATTAATAAACTTAGCATTATTTATAATTACATCTTATCTTATGAACATAGTTTTAGTCAAATTTCTACTAATAGTTAATATATACAAAAAAATTTTTGTCTCTAAAATGTGGTAAACTTTTAGTTAATATTGTCCATTCTTATGCAATGCGTGCTCGTACTTCGTCGAAAAATACGGTGACATTTCTTCCGTAACTATGAAGAACATAGTTCAAGTAAGCTTTACATGTAAGAGATCTCCACCGTCGAGAACAAAGCTTGGATTGTCAGGCAATTCATTGCTGATCTTACACATCTTTTCTAAAAAATAAAACTTCATTGCCTACCGCGATACAGTTTCACAAATCGTGGTGTTGAGTTGATAAACAGGTAAATCTTCACTTGCTAGCTATATATTTCACTCCTGTGAAATGTTTGCACTTCATAAAACATATTCAATACAACAAAGACAACTCTCAGATCGTGCAGAAATACACAGGCAGAACTCTCTGAGATCGCTGTTGACAGACAGGCGCCAACTTGTCGCGCAGCTCGCCAGCGTGAAGCTGCGGCTGATGCGGCTCGACAACAATCGCCGAGCCTTCCAATAAGCATATTTAAATCGTATCAACTTCAAATAACTATTTATTAATGAAAAAACTTGTTTTTTTCACACATCGTTAGGTTGACATTTCTATAGAACAAAATCTAATGCCTCAAGAAGAATTTTTTCTTCAAAAAAAGTTTTTTTTTTTTTATGGAATCGGACTTTTATTGTAGGTATATGTTATATATGACTGTCCGTTCCTGAGAAATGCCATTTTAAAAAAAATTAGGATGCGGCAATTTTTTCAAAATTTAAGGAGGTTGCCCATGTCAGATTTTTGGCGATTTTTTCGGAGAAGTACTGGGGGACCCAAGGAACATATTCCATAAGGAATCAGTTTTCTAACAATTTTTTTCGTCTCGGGCCAAAATTAGGTCTAATATGCCTATACTATTAGTAAAGCGATTGAAATTTATGTTGTATAACATTTAATGTAGTGTTAAAATTGTAGACATAAATAGTTAAAATGTATGAAAAATATTAGTCGATTTGATTTTAATATAAAGTTTTGTGACATTTGGTAATCATCATTGAATTTCATTATGATGTTTTGGAAGTTTTGAAACCTGAGGGTTTTAATAAACTTTTTTCATCATTGGGCAACTCTTACCTTATCGGTTATACCATATTCCAAATGGTTAGTAGTGCAGTAATTGAGTAATCCTATTCGTTTCACTAGTATATAATAACGTCACGATCGGTGTTATGCGTATTAAATTACGTTATGTAGATGAATGGCATCTTTTATTTGTTTTCTACGTTTTAGTCACAATACTGTAACGCTTTTACCTTCGGTATTTGATTATATATCAAAAATTACCGCTGAATTATGGTGGGGCGATACGGTTGCTGAAACCTCTAATTTCTCGGGCGCCAATCCAAGTGAACGGTAATCTGAAAGCTTGAATTCCTCACCGTTCTAAAATCTGACCCTAACAGTGGTCCGTGCAGATAATACATGGATAATTTATAAAAATATGTCACTTTTACGTGCGGACATCAAGGGGTCTTCGATGTGGATGTGCTTTGAGGGATCTGAACTAAGACGTTTAGTGGGGAACCGACTGCGGTGCGAAATAACAGAATCCTGTGAAATAAGAATTAAAAAAAAGGTTTAATAATAATATTCATCAACTCACACGTTATTGCAAAATACGAGGAAGTGAAAAAATAATACTGGTTAATAATGTACTAGGTGTAAATAGTATATTATTCAACGAGCGTATTATGATGGCTATTATTCACGAGGTGAAGTTTAAATCACCGAGAGAATAATAGCCATTATACGCGAGTAGAATACTATACTTTATTCACGACTACTAAATATTTTTGTTGAAGTTTTTTTTGTTGGAAAATTTTGTTACATTACATACATATTTTTAGAAACACTATTTTATTCTAACAAATATTTCATACAATACATTATTGTTCATTTATACACTGTACAGGCTGTCCCCAATTCGAGGGCAAGCATGGGGATCTCGCTTATTATAAGAGATAGGATATAGGTTTAAATTCAGCACTTTTGCTAAATTCGATGCCGAGTAATAATCTGAAAAGAAATTTGAGCTAACTGGAATGGATTTGGTTTTATACTCAAAAAACTAAAAATTTCGATTTTCGTTTTTCGCGTTTGGCCACCTTATTATTAGGAATTTTCAAAATTCGATTAAACATTATTAAGGCACCTTTTTACGCACAATAATAATACGATATTAAAAATATTATGTGACGTTTCGTTTATTCTGAGCCATCATCAGGTTCATTTTTTCTTATGGGGGTTAAGATATATTTTTATGTCGTTGGATGGAGAATGTTATGCTGATTTTAGCAATATATAACACGTTATGGTTTGATCGACTGCGAACTAACATAATGAGAAAAATACGAAGAACAAGATTCCGCCTTCTTGGATCCAGCAAGGAATAATTACAGTAGTTCTACTTATTTAATTTGTTAAACTCGTTAGAACATCCAAAAAAATATAAAAACAGTTAAACAATTTAAAAAAAACATTAACAAACAACTCAAACAAGTAGGTCTATGTAACACGGTCATAATAGCGACAACGCAAATTTATCGATAGGTAACAACAAAATAATTATACAGACAAACAAACAAAAATTATTATAATAAATGTTCGAACAAGTTTCCTCCTTCTTGAATACAGTAACGAATTCTTCTTCTACAATTGTTTACGCTTCTTTGAATGGTTCGCCTGGGAGTTTGACGAAGTTCATTAACAACCCTATTCTGGAGTTCTTCTATATTTTGCGGTGGCGTCTTATAAATCGTATTTTTTAAATAGCCCCAGAGGAAGTAATCTAAAGGGGTTAAATCTGGACTTCTTGCTGGCCACCTAAGTGGTCCCCTATTTCCCATCCATTTGCAGGAAATTCGCCGTTAAGATATTCACTTATTATCGCAGCATTATGAGGAGGAGCTCCGTCCATTTGCCACCAGAGAGTCCATCTTTCGTTTAGCGGAACATCATCCAAAAGGTCTGATATTTCGTGTATTAGAAATGCGAGGTAGCGTTGAGACGTTAGGATACCTTCGTAAATAATTGGCCCAAGGAGCCTATCCTTCCAGATTCCAACCCACATTAAAGGACCGGTGGCCTTGTCCTCGCGTTTGCCTGTTAATTCGTGGATTTTAACGGACCAGTAGTGCTCGTTATTACGATTAAACATTCCATTAGTGGAAAAATTGCACTCATCCGTCCAAATTATTTGATTGAAAAGTTGCGATTTTCTAGCATTTTGGTATTAAGTTGGTTACAAAAATCCAACCGTCTCATATCGTCCCCAGGCCGAAGAGTTTGACTAACGTGTAACTTAAATGGTTTATAACGGTGTTGCTTTAACACTCGCCAAACTGTCGTTTTGGCACTTCAATAGTTTCCTCTATTTCTCTGGTAGATGTTGAAGGATTTTCTTGAACCTAAGATGGATAACATAAAATCATAACTCTCCAAAAAATGTCTGCTGAAATTAGCAGTGAAGTGAGTGGAAATTCTTATAATTAGTATAATACTAACAAATAGTACCAGATGTAATATTTCTTCTTCGGCATCTCTGTCTAGTCTGCTACCATATGCATTTCGAGGTTTCTGAAAACATCCAAATTCTGGCAAATTTTGGTCTAATTTTAAAAATATCTCTGGTTTGGTTGCTGCTCTCCGGATATTCCTCTAAATATCTTTGTTCTGCTCTGACACTATTTCTACTGCAGCTATAAAATATGCTTATCATGTCTCGTTTTTCTGAATTTGAAAACATTCTAAAGTAACTTGCAAATTTTAAAGCACTAACACGAAGGATCTTGCAGTTATTACCCTTTTTACAATTAGAAAATGACATGACCAAAGCCAACTCCTGAGTGTTGTTTGATTCATGGGTATCGTGATAATGTAATATTTACTTTTTAATTTAAGAGTATTTTAGTTCGCAGTCGATCAAACCATGAAGTGTTATATATTGCTAAAATCAGCATAACATTCTCCATCCAACGCCATAAAAATGTCTTAACCCCGATAAGAAAAAATAAACCTGACGATGGTTCAGAATAAACAAAACGTCGCATAATATTTTTAATACCGTATTAGTATTGTGCGTAAAAAGTTGCCTAAATAATGTTTAATCGAATTTTTTAAATTCCTAATAATAAGGTAGCCAAACGCGAAAAACAAAAATCGAAATGTTTAGTTTTTTGAGCATAAAACCAAATCCATTCGAGTTAGCTCAAATTTATTTTCAGATTATTACTCGGCATCGAATTTAGCAAAAGTGCCGAATTTAAACCTATGTCCTATCTGTTATAATAAGCGAGATCCCCATGCTTACCCTCGAATTTGGGACAGCCTGTACATAGTTATCAAAAATTATAAAATCGTATAATATCTCATAAAAATCTATGTATTTAGCTTAACAAATATCACGTATATAACCTTACAAGATGATGCTATTTATTTATAGTTATTAATAATTGTAATATTTGAACAATTGGTCAAGTTAATCGCAGGGATAGAATTAACATCAAAACTAATGTTTTGGCGAATTAAAACATTTGAATTATATGTACATTGATTCGTTTGGTTGAATTGAAGATGATATTTTGTTGGCCGTATCGGTTTTATTTTTGACGGATTCGTCTATGTAGCCTTCTGCTACGGCGGTGGACTTCCATCCACCGTGTCTTTTGAGAGCAGTAATATCCCCGCCTGTGTCAATCAGTATTGTTGCAGAAGATCTGCGAAACTGTGCCCAGAATAATGTTCTGGATTCGGTAATTTGAGGAAAACAACGATATCCTTTCCCATTATTTTTGTAAATTTGTTCATCCCAATTCTCTGAGTTGTACATTTACCATTTTGGTAATTTAAAAAGAATGTGTCACTGGTTACATCACTTGATCGAAGACATATATGTCTTACATATTTTGTAAAAGTTATGCAGTAAATTTTCGGCAAATTTTTGTCTTGGTATTTGTTTGGCACATTAACCAAAAACGCTGATCCAAGATCTTGTAAATGGGTTATTTTCATTTCATACAACTCATTACTTCTGCATGCACATTACTCCGTTATTAAAGCAACCTTAAATTATAGAATGTAATGAAATAACTATGTGAAAGGTTTACTTAATATCTTACCTTTGTTGCTAGGCTTTAGTTAAAAGTTATTGATATCTTCGCTAGAAAAAGTTTTCGCTTTTTTAGGCTGAACATTTTCTGATTTTCTTTTTAGTAATGCTCGTAATTTTTTATAATCTTCTAAATTTATACCTTGATGTAAGGTGATCGTACTTTTAAGCATTGAGTGATAGGTCCATAGTGTTGAAGATTTATATTTTGCGGATAATTCAGTAAAGTAAACTAATAAAGTGGATTCAGAAAATGAAGTGGTTTTCTTTTTCTTTTGCCACTTTAAAAAATATTCATAGGCCATATTATATACTTTCCTTGACTTTTCCGGCAATAAATTTAATGAGGCAACTTCAGCAGCTTCTCTAATTTCTGGTGGTGTTAAAGAAAAGTTATTTTCATTTTCTATGTCCATTTTAAGTTCGTTTTTTAACACAATTTAACACAAAATATCAAAACACTGAGAAAGTTACGCACACAAACAATAATGTCAACAGGTTTGAGTCAAATTTGTTTTGTTTTAAAAGCTAGTTCGATTTATAAAATGTTTCAAAAGCATGGTATGTTAAGAAACAAATATACGATACGCACATTCAAAGTCGCTAATGTCTCAGTGTAGATGCTCCTTGCCTTCCAGCCGCGGGTCCCGCGTTCGAATCTGGTCTAGGAAAATTCACTTTTTTAATTTTTTTTTATGTACAGAACTGAATTGAAAATTTTAAAAACTGATTGTTTGTAGCAAAACAATATAATATTATAGCTAAATCAAGGGAGCATCTGGCAGCAGTGAAAATGACTCATTAATCACTGCCGTGATTAATGGGTATTGTTAAGGTCGAGCAAACAGACGTATAATGGATACATTATACAATAGTCGTGGGTACAAAAAATTATCAAACTAGTAACTTGAACTAGAAAATGGAAACGCTGATAAAAAATAATTTTATAAATTAAAGAAACGTAATTTACTTCCTCTAATCGGTAAAAAAATATTCCTAATTAATAAAAACTAAACGGTAGCGGAAAATTACACGACTAAAATCAAAACTGAATTTGTAAAGTAACTAGAAAGAAAAGTCAATTCATTGCGATGACAATGTTAATTAATATCATGTGGTACTTGAGCTTTGTGTAATCAATTAATAAATAAAATCCCATCCAAAACAACTTGTACGCTAATCAAAGGTATCAATTAAAATTTGAAACAATCAATGATGAGACAGTATAATTTTGTGTCTGTCGTAATCATTAGTAGCATTATTGCATGATAATCCAATATTGATGAAGTCTAATCTACAATATAACAATGTAATAACTATTAATACTTTAAAGATAAACAAAAACTTGAATCTAAAAATTAATTAATTAATTAGTTGTAAGTTATCAAGTAGAGTTGTTTTCTAAGTAGAAATTATAATGTATAGGGACCACCCAAGATGATACTGCACCTTATCTCGAAACCTGTGGCAGTTACAGAAACAAATTAAATACAAATGTTAATGTAATGAATTTTTTATTTTTGTAATTTTTGTATATACAACCATCTTTTTATTTTAAATGTAATACCCTATATATTATAGCATATTCGTATTCTGATCTAAACTTGGAATACTTTTTATTAATATACCTATGTAAATCAAAATTACTTATCGTTTTGAGTGTTTCTTATTTAAATTTTTTGTAAAATGCAGTATTTAAAAAAACTAATTTACATTTTGAAACTGAGTTGAATGTAAATTAATTTTACATATCAATCAAGAGATAGTTGTACTAATACTTTTTGTAATTTTATTGCTTAATAATCTACAGGGGGTTGTGAATAATATCCAATAAATGTCAATTTTCAAACATGAATACCTTATTTATTTTAAATAGAGCACCCTATATATTTTATTTTGTTATGATTCTACATGTGAATGTCTATCATTTGATGTATATATGTGTATGTTATATTTCGAAAATGTGTAGTTTTGAAGTTATTGACAATTTTCTAGCTTACTTGCCATTAAATCTAAGATTGAAATAGCAAAATTCAAAATTAGCTGTATTTATCAAATGTGAATCTAGCATTGTTGATGTTGACACTTGCAGGTGTATATTAATTGTCAGTTTATATTTGTATAAAACACAAGGGCATACAGTGCAAATGAACGATTGAATTTATAAGAATATTACATCAAAATAATAAATCTCCATCTTTAGCATTAAGAGTACCCAGATTGTATCTTCTAAATCGAGTACCGACTAGACAATATTTTCAAGAATTCAAAGGGATCTACAAAGTGGTGTAGTAAGTAGTAATAAGAAAGGAAACGGTACGAAATCAGTGTTGAACAACAAGAAATTTGATGTTCTTGAATACTTCCACGAAAATAATGAAAATTCTCAAAGACAGACTTGTAGAGATATCCCAAATATTAGTAAAAAGTATCCAGAGAACATTAGCAATTAATAGTTACGATCCTTATAAATTTATTCCTATGCAACAACTACCAGCAGCAGATTTTGAAAGTAGATTCAGTTTTGCAACAATATGGAAGTCCTCTGGACCGATGAGGCGATCTTTAATACTGCTGCTATATTCAATAGAAAAATTCACACTATTGGGCTACAAACAACGAGCACAGATTAAAACAATTCAACACTAGAGACGTCAAAGTGTGTATGTACGGTGTGGGATTATTTGTGGTCATGTGATTGGGCTTATATTTTACAACAGAACTCTTAATGGAATTATTTATTTATGAAATATAACCCTTAATGCATGGATTACCAAATCACATAAGAGAAATGTTGTATACCAGCAGGATAAAGCGCCTTACTGCACTATGGTCCCAGTCGCACCAATACTTAAATAATAATAAAAGTCCAGACCTAACACCTTGTGATCATTTTTGTGGGAGTATACAAAGGAGCAAGTTTACAAAGACAGATGTGATAACGTGGACGAATTGAAAAGAAGAATACTGCATGTCATCCAAAATATAAATGGATCAAACGCTGTAAGAAACATTATTAGTAGACTTCAAACTGTATATGTGACATTCATATTAATGGAAGGCGGTTATGTTGAAAATGTGTTATCAAAATGAAATTAGTTATGTTCTGCTATTATTAATAGTTTTATTAGCATATTGTTCCTATCTTATTTTACTTCACATTTGGCATCTTTCTCATGTAACAACTATAATCAAAATCTGCTGTTGATAGTTGTTGCGTAGGAGTAAATTTACAAAGATCGTAACTATTAATTGTTAATGTTATCTGGATACTTGTTTTACTACTATTTGGTATGTCTCTAGAAGCATCTCGTTGAGAATTTTCTTCATTTTCGTGGAAGTATAGAATTGCTTGTCGGCGTTCAGCACTGATTTCGTACGGTTTCTTTTCTTATTAAATACTACACCACTCTGTAAATCCCTTTTAATTCATGAAAATCTTTTCCTAGTCGGTACTCGATTTTGCGGATACAATCTGCGGTACTGCCTTAATGCTAAAGATGGAGATTTGTTATTTCTGTGGTTTATTTACTTCTGTCAGAAAAAAAATTATACTATACATCAGGGACGTGGTTTTATTCGTTTTTAGCGCATTTTGTGTAGGTGGTACTAATCGTGCATCGAAGAGTTCATGTCTTTAGTATTAAATAATCTTTAATTATTCAATTAATATTAAATGTTTAATTAAAAATTATTATTAATTATGTTAAATACATAAATAAATACTTTACCTCGAGTTGGATTTGAACCTACGACCTGCACTTTGCTAACAAAAACTTATAATAGTATTAAATGTTAATACTTTGATTGTTGCACTTTTTTATTTCAATGTTACATTTAATGGCAAGTAAGCTAGAAAATAGTCAGTAACTTCAAAACCACACATGTGGAATTGTAAGAAAATAAAATATATAGGGTGTTCTCTTTAAAATAAATAAGATATTCATGTATGAGAACTGACACTTTTGGCATATTATCCACAACACCCTGTAGATTATTAAGCGATAAATTTACTAAGAAGCGTCAGTAAAGCTATCCGTTGATTGATATGTAAAATTATTTCACATTCAATATATTGCATTTTCAAAACAATAAACAATAAACAATAAATACTCAAAAACAATAAGGAATTTTGAATTTTATGTATTATATATACATGTAAGATTATCTTGATTATCTTCCATTTTCGTGTTTTGTGACAGAATTTGGATAAAACTAGGGAGATTATCTTCCATTTTCGTATTTTGTGACAGAATTTGGATAAAACAAGGGTGAGTAGATCAAATTTTCGCTTTTAAAAATAAGGCATTACCAACCGCCACAAAATCACTAAATCAACTAGAGTAGATACTTTTTGGCCTCCTGAAACGTAAAATTGACGTTACAATCTTGTGAATGTCAAGTGTAACTTCATTTTACGCACACTATTGTAAAACACCACTACAGTGCGGTAAAATGGCCAGTAAATTGTAAGCTTTCAGAAACATAGAAAATATATGAAGTATAAAATAATAAAATATGTTTAAGGAAATTTTACTTTACACCTTTTCTGATGAAATAAATGTCTAAAACAATGTTATTTTTATATTTTATTTAAAATTGTAAGGTACCGCCATCTCTGGATAACTTAAACAGTGATGACGATAATTGACAGACTTGACAGGAGTTTAATTTATTAATGTTCGTTATGCTTATCGATATCACCAGTTGTTGAATTTATAAGAAAATAATTTTGTATTGTTTTATTCAATGCTATTAAACGGAACGTTGTTAAGGACTGTTCATTTGTTTATTTAGGTTCTTTATCAAACGCGCAGTTATTGTAAGTGTAAACATTTACATTAATAGTACAATTTTTAACATGTAAAAAAGACCTGTAATTAGCTGAGTGGCGTTTTCAAATTTGTTGTCGGCCAAAAATTTAATACGTCTCGTGCGTTAAGTACAGTGCTCCAGCTAAAAGAAGCTGTCGCACTATAAAATTCACTATTAACACACTCAACTGTAAATAACTATTATTTGTTACTCATTTGTAAATGTCAATTTATCAAGTCAGCTTATTGCCGTTGAAAGTCAAGCTTAACAAGTTAGCTACTATAGTCTGTCCAAACCTCCAAATGCATTACGGGTTCATCTACAATGAATGCTATCCTTTGATTTCATGGCAATGTTGTCAAACTAAAAATCTAATTTAGGAACACAACCTCTCTATATTTTCATATTATTGTTCATTTGCACTACGTTATTTTTCATTTATAAGTTCATTTAAAATTTATATTCGCCTTTTATTTTAGGTTGAAACTGTGTCTCTTGCACCGTAGCTAACGGGCCCGATATTATAAAACGGTGCAGTAATCTATCCGTATATAGGTCTGGCAAGCATGCATTACCTATCCATAAGCCCCATACTGTACTTGGAGGTTTTGACGGTCTATAGTTGAGAAATTTATAGGTTAGAGAAGAAAGTTGTTGATTTTTTACAAGTTAGATACGACCGTACCTTGTTCACATTGTATTAGCAAAATAATAAACACTAAACTAAACGATAAGTGCCATCGTCAGAGTAATCATTTCAAAGGAAACGAGATATTTTTGAAAATGTAATGATTACTATGAAAGAAAGGGAATATTTTATTTTTTCGGTTTTCGGTTTATTTACAAATGAAAAACAAATAAAATATTATACAGGATACGCCA
Organism: Vesta saturnalis; assembly: GCA_036346205.1. Lineage (NCBI taxonomy): Eukaryota > Metazoa > Arthropoda > Insecta > Coleoptera > Lampyridae > Vesta > Vesta saturnalis. The sequence continues at coordinate 2,102,973 of JARFJB010001893.1, read as the reverse complement.
GATAACCGTTTTACTGGCTTAAGTATGTGATAGACTCGCCTAACGGCTTGCCAGTCATCCTCATCCTATCTCCAGCACAAACTGTTATACCTGGCATGTACTGTAAAATACTATTGTTTAAAAACTGCGTAAAAATGGCAAATTACAAAAAATAGTACAAAAAACGTGTTTCATAAGACCTTGAAGCAAGTTCATTTCTTGCTTAAAGATTGGTCTTATGAAACTTGTTTTTAATATACCATTATTACATTTAATCATTCATAAATAAACAAACACTTTTGATTTGTATAAGTTTGGTAATGTAATAGAGGAATACTTGTGAAAAATAAAACCAAGTTCAATTTAAACATTAAAAATGGCAAAAACGTTAATCATAGAAAAAATCACAGAAAAATTACTAAATACTTGGCCATTATGGGTCATGCAAATCTTTAATATAGTAACATCCGTATGATGAAGATATTATACAACCTCTCTTCGCAAAAGAAAATACTTAAGCTATATTATTGATTTCTTTATAGAAGCTGGCGCCTTTGGAACTTTTTTTAAAGTTAACATGTATGTATGTCTATTAATCTCTATCTGACATGAAGTTTTAAACGTCATTCTGACATATATTATTGTTTTGTTTTTACAATGTTGCCTGTTTTCGTAACATAAAAAGAGGTTGCACGGTTATCCTAAAAAAATTATAATTAAAATTATTTCATTTCTTTTAATTTCCACTTTGTAGGTTGGCCGTGTGTTGTTTCACACCAGATATTTTACTAATGCTTTATATTTGGCATTAGCAATGTTAAATTAATTCATTGTAATGTAAGAGTTGAAACTTTGACCATTCGACATATTAAATAACACTATTTGGGAAAATGGTGTGAATATTTATTTATTTAATCGCAAGCGTAATATGAACGTGAGAATTAAAACTAAATCTGTTGTAAATGTTACAGATCTTGAAAATAGACATCCAGCATCGGACAGCTTGTATCAATCATCTCTGTTCAAGTTATTAGGTTGTTTCCGAGTTTCAATAGCTTCTTGAATTTTCCTTGTATACCAATTCCTATCATTAGCCAGAATTCTTGTATTTTAAAATTTTATATTTTTCAAAGTGCTTAAGGCATGTTCAGCAAATGCTGATTTAGTAGGATGAAGTAACGTAAGTGCATTTTGTGATCTGTTAACCTAGTGTTAATCCTTCCTCCAGTTTCACCCATGTAAACTTTACCGCAACAGCATGGTATTTCGTAAACACCATATGTATGTAATGGTAATTGGTCTTTAGCAGAATTTAGAAGATTTTGAATCTTAGTACTGCTTTTGTAAGCTACTTTTATATTATGCTTTTGTAATATTTTACCAATTTTGTTAGTTGTATGTGCCAAGAAAGGTAAAATGGCAAACTTATTTGAAGTTGTAGGTTTATCATTCGTAGGTGTCGTTTGTTTTGGTTGAAATCACGTTTTACTTTGTTGTTTTTTGAAGCCATTATTTATGAAGACCTTTTCAAGATGGTTTATCTGGATGACAAATCATTATTAAACCATTACTAGAGATTTACAGATTATTTTTTATATAAACATGCTAACTTTGACATTATAGGACTTATATAAACGTTGTTATCTGATAATATTCCTGATGAATTACATTTTCATGCGATGTGATAAAGAAGTCAGGGGTCGAGGAGTAACTTTATTTTACGAAAGATCTTTACACCTTAAAAGAATAAGCTTTAATCTAACTAATTTTAAGTGTTTAGTAGCTAAAGTGTTAGGAAAATCTATTCCATTTTAGTTGTTTTATATTCCGACCCCTCTGTAAGAAATAATGTAGAATTTATATCAGAACTTTACTCCAATTTATTAATAGTATGTGAAACAGTTTTAATTCTAGGAGATTTAAATTTTGATCTCCTAAATCCTTCAAAGCCTGGTGTACTGCAATATCTAGAGATGCTAAACTACTTTAACTTATCGCAAGTGTTAAATGAACCCACAAGAGTGACATATTCATCTTGCACCCTTGTAGATCATATATTAATATCTAAGATTGACCTCATTAGTAATGCGACAGCTGACACTAATCATGTAATGTCCGATCATGACGTGATTTGCGCGGAATTGAATGCTCAATCATCCAACAATCAATCTTCGGAAATAAATTATCGTAATTTAAAATCAGTGGAAAATGATAAATTGAATCTAGATTTTTAAAACATTGATTGACACACATAGTACAAAGTGATAGATATCAATAACAAAGTTACATATTTTAACAATTAATATTGACTCTATTTTACAACCACGGTTGATAGATAACCTAAAATTAAGTTGCGTGATAATGCAGCCGTAATGTATCGCAAGGCAGTTCAAGCTAGTGATTGGTAATATAAAACTTTGCGAAATTTAGTTAACCCAGCTGTCGTTCGTGAGAAAAAGCTTATATCGAATTCAACTTAAAATGCAACCCGAAAATTTATATTAGCAATAGTGCAGACTTAACTTTGAAAACCCTATATATATATATATATATATATATATATATATATATATATATATATATATATACAGGGTTTTCAAAGTTAAGTCTCACTATCTAACTTTCTTTTAATGGAGCTACGAAGTCGGTTAAATTAGCAAAGTAGTGTGTTTTACGCTGATTACGATGGTGGAAAAAGAAAAACAATTGAAAGTCGCATTTTCGAAAAATCGACGAAAACATACTTTTTTCTAATGGTATTCTCAGTCGATAGAGAATTAAATTCTGAGTAAAAGTTGTCATATGCATTTCTATCTGACAGTAAAAAATAAGAGAGATTTTGCCGATTTTTTAATTTCATCAAGTAGGCTATGATTCGAAAGTAATCCTTTATTTTATGAATTTAAAAATACTCTAAATAATAAATAATTAACAGGTCTTAAATTAAATGCTGGAAAAGATCTCCTCTTTGTTCCATACATTTTTCTACGTGCTTATAAACGCGTCTTGTGGCCTTCAAAATAGTTCTAGCACTGTTAATAATATGAATAATCGTTTGCATATCACATTTTTCTAAATGTGTAAAAGATATTTTTAATTCCAGAAGAAATCGGCATCACATACAAAACAGATTTCAAAACGATGCAATTACTGTCACAAATTTATTTATGACATTTAAAAACAAACATTGTTTTTAAAACATGGCCTTCTGAATGAAAAATAAACGATCACTTTTGAATCAAGTGTACTTGATGAAATTAAAAAATCGGCAAAATCTCCCTTATTTTTACTGTAGGATAGAAATGCATATGACAACTTTTGAGAATGCGACTTTGAATTGTTTTTCTTTTTCCACCATCGTAATCAGCGTAAAAACACACTACTTTGCTCATTTAACCGACTTTGTAGCTTCATTAATAAGAAAGTTAGCAATAGTGCAGTATTAACTTTGAAAACCCTGTATATATTGATATCATAAACTTTGCAATAGAAAATTCTCTTTTTCCCGATTCTTGGAAAATATCTCTACTTCGGCAACTTTCAAGGAAATTCAATCCGGAGATGTTAAATGATCTAAGACCTATCAATATAATCCCATAAAAAAAAGTTTTATATATTCAGTTACAACAATACCTTGTTATGATCCTGAAAAGCCTTACTATCAATTCTCCTATAGTAAATAATTACTATCAAAACTGATTTCCTATTTCCTTCTACAACTGTTTTAGCATTGTTAATAAATGCTATCAGTTGCCCACTACTTCCAATTTACCTGTAAATACCAGACCCCCTAGATTCATTCATAACTCATTCGTTCTCACACTCGACACTTCTTCCTTCGCCCCCTTCCTATAATATATTTTACTCTGTACCTGTAGTAATATCCTGTCCCAAAGCCAAACTAGCCGGACCAGTATCCTGACCAGCAACTGGTAGCCTGACTCGTATCCTGATAAATAACTACTAGCCCGGCCAGTAACCAGAGCAGTACCCTTATCCCTTACCCATACTGTTGACCTGACCACCAATGCTCTTGGTGGTGCCAACGCCCCGAGATCGGTACTGAATGAGTATTGAAGGACGTAGTTAATTAGGCGGAGGTTATGCCCTGAATAGTTAGCTACGTCTACTTAACAGAAGGCTCCCTTAACGATATAAACCCTTTAAACGTTGCCGGCAGTTTCGTCTCCGAATACGATATTATCGTTCCCCAAATATCACTCAGAATATCCTGTTAATACGTCTGTATTTACCCTAGTACCAGCATTCCAGATAATCTCACTCATTACCGAATTTAATTATAAACCATCAAGGCCTGTATAAAGACCTGACCTGTATATAAAATTCCAGTGCCCGTTATGATTTTATTCATAAACAATTTATTAATAATTATTACCTATTAGTAATTCCTACCCTGAGTTTAGTTCATTTAATTGAAATAAACAATTAATACCGGGCTGCTGATTATTATCAGCACACTAACTTTCATGCATCATTACAAATACAAAACAACACTACCTGTTAATAATTCCTTTGTAAGCCTGACTTCACATTACATATATTTAGGTACACTGACATCACCTGTTCACTATAATTAACACTGTTAGTAATGAAAATTTTACGTATTACTAAAATAGCTGTTTAATTATATATATTGACAGTAATATACATACAGAGCCATCTGAATTTGCAAGAGAGCGACGTACCATAGTGGGTTGAACACCATCGGCCACCAGAATCATGTATATTTTATTTATTTAATCCAGTGTAACTAAGTTTGGTTATTTCATTATTTCCTTTTAGAGTTTGTTTTATTTTATATTATAACAGAATAAATTTGTTATAACCTGTTAAGGTTTATTCATGAGTTTATTCACAAAATAGTGGTAGCCTTTAACCCCGACCCGAGAAGCAAAACAAGGGCCATATGGAAAGTAGCACCAACCGAGGGGTGTTACAACCTTTTTAAAAATAATATACTTCCAGATTTACGATCGGGGTTTAGAAGTGGTCATAGCTGCGAAGCATGGCTTCTCAAAATAACTGATGATATCTTCAAAGCTTTATGCAAGAAATCAATGGTGGTTATAATTCTACTGGACTCCAAGGCTTTTGGTACTATTAATCACAATATTTGTTTGTAATTTTACATTTGATAGGTATTGAAAACAGTTCAATCGCGCTTATTTAAAACTGTTTAAAAGAATGACCTCAGGTTGTCGTTTACAATAACAGACTTTCAGATATTAGGGACGTACCTTGTGGAATTCTACTAGGTTCGATACCGAACCCTTACTATTACGTCCAATATTGCATCTTGTTTAAAATTTTGTAATTACCAATTTTACGCTGATGATACGCAGTTATGCTATGCTTTTGACAAGGATGACGTTGATTGAAAAAATAAATACTAATTTATTAGGTTTCAATAACTTACTTAAAAAAGCAAAAGAACAATTCCATTGATAAGTATACAAACCAGTATACATCGAAACTAACTTGAAGTAATGTGTTGTTCCAAGTTAGTACCTAAGAGTACAGGGGATGTTTTAGTCGGTAGTCAATTTATAAGAGTCCGACATACTGTGCCTAAATCGCATTTCACCTCCTTAAAAATATTATTATTATTACACACACAACGCACACACTCACGCACGCACACACGCACACGTACTCGCACTCGCACACGCACACGCACACGCCACGCACGCATTCTGCACTGCACTGCACTCGCACTGCACTCACTGCACTCCTCCACTGCACTCGCACTGCACTCACTGCACTCACCACTACACTCACACTCACACTCACACTCACACACACACACACACACACACACACACACACACACACACACGCTCACGCTCACGCTCACGCTCACACTCACTCTCACACTCACACTCACACTCACACTCACTCACACTCACACTCACACTCACACTCACACTCACACTCACACTCACACTCACTTACGCTCACGTTCACGCTCACGCTCATGACCGATCTTGGCGATACATTGCCAAACGTTGTAAAATGAGCTAATAAGTCTATTTAGCTTTAGAGAAAAAAAAGTTAGTTGCATAAAATTCTCTTCCTGTGTATATGTAGGTTGGAAGGTAAAAATTGTTGTTTATAATACATTCTTCATTTTTATTGTTTATCCAAGCATATTTATATAAGAGATAATACTTTTGTAAAGGCAGTGCTGATTTACTTTCGTTGCCTACTCACGAAAATCGGATTTTCGCGCTCGTGTGCATTCATGAAAATCGCATTTTCGAATCGTGTTGAATGGAAAAAAAATTTATTCAGGGACAATTGCATTATGAATATGAAAGTACATAAAATGGAATTAATGTATTAAAAATCATCTATTTATTCATCATATAATAAACACTTTATAGAATCAAATTTTAAAGTAATCAAAGTTACAGAATACCCTTAATCAAAAAATCCAAATGTAATTTCTTGAGCGCACAATCAGTGCTAAGTAGAAGTTTAATTGTACTAAATTAAAGGAATATCTGGACAATTAGCAAATCGCATATTGCTATCTGTAATGGAATATCAGTAACAGTGGAAATTAAATACATAGGTTGTACACTAAGTTCAAGTTATTTTACTAATTAATAAACTTATTTAGAGTAATACACGCTGTACATAACATAGAAAAAGAAAGCACCTGTTTGTAACATTACTACAAAATGAATTATAAAGTAGGTAGAGTCAAGAAAATGATCAATACGGGATACGCGTTAAAAAACGTGGGTTTATTTTCAAAATTAACTACATAGGAGTTGCTGTGTTATACAAAACGTTAAAAAGAGGTTTTGTGTTTTATAAAACGTAAAAAAAGTAATTTGTTAATTAACAACTGTAATTGAATACGGAATTAATTGGTTACGGTAAATAAAATTTATGTTTACAATAACTTTTCAACTAATTTAGACCCACACTGTGAAATTATTCAATAACTTAATCAGAAAAAATTGAAAAACGTTTATTTTATTTAAATGTTACGTTTGATATTAAAAATTAATGATTTCTAAACTATGAATTTTTTATGTATCTAAAATTGTAGGTCTTTCATTTTAATTTTATTTATTTTTTAAGCGGTAATTATTCATATTGTGATGGAGTACCAGAAAAATCATCCTGTTGATACGATTTTTATACTAGGGGAATGCCAAAGAAACTCTTTTCTGCCAAGCCGAGTTTATGCAGAGCGTTATCCCGAATGAAAACATCCAGACAAGCGAAGCTTGGAAAATTTATTACGAAGATTTATACAAACGGGACATGTAAACTATGCAAAACCAGAATAGACCCGTTAGAAGTGAAGAAAATGTCTGTTATGTTATACGTTACCGAAAATCTTTCAGTTAGCCGAAAAGCAATTAGTTTGGCTGTAGGTGTTAGTAAACGAAGCGTTCAAAAGATTTTGAAGGGTAACCGGTTCCATGCGTATTATATCTAGTTTCATCAACAACTTTTTGATATAGATTTGGAGCGACGTTTCGTATTTTATAATTGGGCTCAACATAAAACTGATATAACTTACAACTTTTTTGATAAGGTTTTATTCTCGCATGAAGCCATATTCCATCAAAATGAATTTGTGAATCGCCATAACTTCCACTACTATTCAGATCAGAATCCGACGATTTTCAGGCAGGTTGACTATCAACACAAATGTGTAATACATGTTTGGGGCGTAATTAATGGTGAACATGTTATCAGTCCTTACTTATGAACGGGCATTTGAATGGAGCTATGTATCTTGATTTTTCCAAAATGATTTGCAAAATATGTGTGCAAATTTGCCAATAACTGTGAGGAATGAAATGTGGCTGCAACATAATGGAGCCCCGCCCACCATTGCGTCACGTCACGGACCATTTTAATGCGTGCTTTCCGAATCGTAGAATTGGTAGAGGAGGGCCGTGTAACTGTCTACCCCGATCCTCAGATTTAACTAAACTGGATTTCGTTTA
>JARFJB010001893.1:1982500-2090000 GCA_036346205.1 Vesta saturnalis | reverse complement strand
AAGTCAAAGTTAGTAGTAATAAAAGGGGAAAACATTTCATTTCTATAGCGTCACTTTTTCTGTAATGTTAGCAATACGAAATAGTAGTATAGACTGAATTAGAATCAAAATATATATAATATGTCCTTGAGTTTATATCAGCTGATGCAGCCTGGAAACAAGTAAATAAGCACTTATAGTTAACGTGTTAGATGTGTGGCCTATATCACTTGGAAAAATAAACGCTCTACTTCTTTTCAGATACCCCACACAAAAAAATCGAATGGGTTTAAATCTGGCGATCGTGCCGGCCATGGTACTTCACTTCCTCGTCTAATCCAGCGTCCAGGGAACCATGCATATTCAAATTTTCTGACGTTTCGTGTAGAATGTGGTGGTGGACCATCATGCATGAAATACATGTTCATTCTAACATCTAGGGGTACGTCGTCAAACAATCATAGCAAATCTTCTCTCAAAAATGTTAATAGAATTCGCCAGTAAGTCTTTGAGGAAAACGGATAAGTCCGATTAGGTGATCGTCTAGTATACCTATCCAAATATTTTCGCTATATCTATGTTGGTGAGCTGTAACTACAGTTGGATGCTGATTTTCATCTAACCATTTGTGGGAATGATGCAAATTTATTTTTCCATTTCGGGAAAAAATACACTCATCAGTGGTCAATAAGTTTCTAACAAATTGTACATCTTCAGCATTTTTATTTAAAAACCATTTGCAATAATGCATGCACTTTTTGTAGGTGAAAGGGATGTAAATTTTGTTCTCGTAAAACTTTCCAAGACTTTCTACGCGACACACCAAATTCTAAACCTAACTCACGCGTACTTATTGATAAATTTTCATAAACTCTATCTAAAATTTGTTTCTCAATTTCAAATGGTACACGAGCATTTCGTCCGGAATTCTTCTTTCCTTTTAAACTTCCATACTCTAACAAATTACGATGAACGGTTCTAAACGTAGTATGATGTGAATGTCTTCTATTTGGAAATCTTTGTTCATAAAGTCGAGCAGCCGCACAAGCATTGCAATTAGTATTACCATAACATAAATGCATATCGACCAGTTCTCATTTGGAATAATTCATTTTTTCACAGTAATTAGACACAAACAATGAATTACAAAACACGCGTAAATGTTACTATTTTAGCAAACATGAGATATGTAACTGTCAAATGCAATGCAATCTCTGATTTATTTAATTAGGTTACTACTGAATAACGTAGTTGTTTATGTTAATGCAAAATGTTTCAGAAACGGGTGCCGAATCGAGAAAATACTAAGTATGATTTTATTTGCAAAATTAAATGTTGAATTTAACAAAAAATATTTCTTCAAAAAAAGCAGGGACGTGCGTTTTTTTACTTAAATCGATTTACTTAACATATTCTACGCCACTGGATAGAGCCAGTTGACTCAAACTCACCTTATTAATTGTACTTAATTAGAGATTTAGGTGTACCAAATCTCAGTGTTAATATCTTTTGTAGTATTTGAGGAATCTTAAAAAATCTTAAAAAAACGATTTTTTAATCAACCAGTGTCTCGGTTAGGAAGCATTTTCGGAAAAGCTTTCATGATAATTGGAATGGAAGACTAAGAACATATATGTATATATGTACAGTATGTCCCCGGATCGACTTTAAAAGAGGGAAAATTCTCTTATTTTTGATTTCTCAGAAAATTTCATTCTTGATGATTTGCCCTGCTTGTTTTCAAACCCCCGAAACACAAATTACTTTCTATTTTACTCGTACGGTTCTCGAGATAATATCATTTTTCTTGAAAAATTGGACTTTGTTTTTCCTAATTTTTAGAAGTAACCTTATTAGGCGGATTTCATTGAAAAACACCACTGACAGAAATTGTCAAATGTGATAATTCTGTTGAACTGCAAATTAATTCATGCTAATTTGAATTGCATGCTATAATGTTGACTTTACAACAAAGAATTTATCTAATTCAATGTTACAGAACTGGGGAAGAGTGCTACCGAGTTGTTATCAGAAAATTCAACCAAAAATACCCGGAGGTTGCCATTTCGAATGCCGGAGCAAAAAACTTGGTAACTAAATTCCTTCAAACAGGCTCGGTTTTAAACCTAAAGAAGCCAAAGAAGTTGTTCGATGAAGAAGATGCTGCTACTGTTCTCGCCGTTCATTCCGCAACCGAAGTTCCAAGGTTGTCTTTAAGAAGGAGGGCACTACGAATTGGGATAGGTAAATCTCATTTACAAAGAATCTTCAAGGAGAACAAAATTTTACCATTTAAGCCGCAATTTAGGCAAACTTTAGAGAACGGTGATGAAGCCAAACGTCTGGATTTTTGTTTGGAGATGGGCAATAGAGTTTTGGAAGATTCAAATTTTCATAAACGAATAATGTTCTCCGATGATTCGACCTTTTCAACTAACAGAGTCGTTTCCTCCCAACATTGCCGTCACTGGAGTATGACGAATCCAAACTTCCGAATTGCTAGTCGCAGACAATGTTTGAAAAAAGTTAATGTGTGGTGTGCGGTTTCGTACCATGGAATTATTGGCCCATATTTTTTTGATCAAAATTTAAGCCGTTATTCATATTCATATTGCCATTGAACTACCAAATTGAAATGTTCTTCAAGCACGATGGGGCCCTGCTCATTATGTCGGTACTGTTCGCCAGTGGCTCAATACAGAGTTCCATGATAACTGGATAGGAAGAGATGGTCCCATTTTATGGTATATATATATATATATATATATATATATATATATATATATATATATATATATATATATATATATATATATATATACTGTCTGTCCACATCATCCACTACACACACACACACACACACGACACACACACACACACACACACACACACACACACACACACACATACACTCACTACACACACACACACACACACACACACAACACACATCACATCAACACCAGACACTCACACATACACATCACACACCCACACATGCTCACACCACACACACACACACACACACACACACACACATCACACACTCACACACCACACATACACACACACACACACTAATCACAATCACACACTCACAACACTCACACCACACACTCACACACCACACAATCACACATACACACTCACACACTACATACACAAACACACTCACAACATCAACACATCACACACTCACACATAATTCTACACTACACATTCACTCTACTACTCACACACACACACACACACACACACACTACATACACATTCTACACACTCACACATATAATCACATCCAACCACTACACACACACACACACACACACACAACACTACACACTATATCACTATACACTATATATATAATCACTACATATACTAGCCGTACGTACACACTCACACTCACTCACACACACACACACACACACACCTACTCACACTACACACAAATCACACTCACACTACCACACATCACAAGCACTACACTACACACTATACACTCACACACACACTCACACACACACACTACACACACACACACTCACACACTTCACACTACACATACAACACACACTCACATCACACACTACACACTCACACACTACACAACTCACACTCACAACTCACACACACACACCAACACTCACACACTGGCACACTCACACACACACACTCACACACTACACACTCACACTACACACACACACATCACAACACCACACACTTCACACATCACACATACACACTCACACACAACACTCACACACTCACACACTACACTACACATCACACACTCACACACTCACACACTCACCACTACATCCACACACTACACACTCACACTGATCTTACACACAATAGCTCACATGACACATTCACACACACACTGAGCACACACTCACACACTCACATCACTGAATCTCACAGTACACACTTTCAAGCACACACACACTCACACACATTTCACATCACACTCTCACACTCACACTCACACACTCGACACAGAGACATTCATTCACATCAACAAACTTAAATCATTTTAATTCATTCTTACCATCAATTGTTAAATTTATAATTAAAACTAACAATTTCATTCCTTTCAAACAAATCAATTCACTTCAAAAATTACAAAACTCGAATTTTTCAAGAAAAATGATATTATCTCGAGAACCGTTTGAGTTAAATAGCAAGTAATTTGTGTTTCGGGGTTTGAAAACAAGCAGGGCAAATCAGCAAGAATGAAATTTTCTGAGAAATCAAAAATAATTTTCCTCTTTTAAAGTCGATGGGGACATACTGTGTGTAATATATATATATATATATATATATATATATATATATATATATATATATATATATATATATATATATATATATGTATATATATATATATATATATATATATATATATATATATATATATATATATATATATATATATATATATATAGGTGGCCACCACCAACTCGTCGGTCTCTAGCACAAAGTACTGAATTTTTCAAAATCTGTTTTGAGAATATGTAGCCTTCTAGGCTACAATATAAAATTAGTTTGATTTATACAGGGTGATCTACAAACTTGTTACTTATCAAAGTTATATTATTTTAAATGGAATACCCTCCTTTTTAATTTTTTTTTTGAAATAAGGTAGACTTTCATTAGAGTTCCCTATGCCTAAACCTTACAGTTTCCAAAATATTTAACATATTTTGAAAATGTAGGGTTGTCAAAAATTCAAGTATTTTTCGATTCAGAAAAGATGAGCCAATCTAATCTAATCGTAATAAGGATATTTGGAAGTACGTATTTTGTTGTTTATTGTTTCAAATCATAATTTATAAAATACAAAGAATAACGCGTAAAGTTAACAAACTTCAAAGTTAAATATCTTTGTTATTTTAAATACAACGCCCAAGAAATTTTTATCGGAATGGAATAGTCTTTTGACAATAGTTCGAACTGTATTAGGGTTCCCTATACCTAACTTCAATACTTTTCGAGAAATTAGTGTATTTGTTACATTTTTAGAAATTACGCCATTAACTCATGTCGACCAGTTAGAATTCTGTGATTTATAAACATTTCTGTCATATTGTCAAAAGACTATTCCATTCCGATAAAAAGTTTGTTAACTTATATATATATATATATATATATATATATATATATATATATATATATATTATGTGTGTGTTCTTAGCCTTCCATTTCCAAAAAGGCTCACTGTTGAATTTCGAGTAATTGGAAGTTTTAATATTGTTTTGCCAAAACTGAAACATAATCTTGTCGCTTCACTTTTTGTACAATTTTGCCAAACGTGTTGCCATTTAGTTACACTAATATCCTCCTTTTCCTTTATACTAGTAGTTTTCGGCATTCTTGCAAAGGTAGTACCATTTTTATATTATTTTGCAACGTCCTTTGCTGTTGAATCTTCAAATTCATTTCACCCTATGCTGCGATGAGCTTGACTCCATTTAAATGACCTTTGTGTGTGTAAGTGTATACGTGCGTATGCGTATGGGTGCAATCGCGCATGCGCGCGCGCGTGTGTATGTATGGGTGTGTGTGCATACGTATGTTAGTGCGGTGTGCGTGTGTGTGTGAGTGTGGTGTATGAGTGTCGCGCGGTGTGTGACTCAGTGAGTATGTGTGTGTGTTTTGTGTCTGTGTACGTGTGTGTGTGCGTGCTGTGCGTGCGTGCGTGTGCGTGCGTGCGTGTGCGTGCTGCGTGTGCGTGCGTGGTGTGTGTGTGTGTGTGTGTGTGTCTGTCTGTGTGTGCGTGGAGTGTTGTGTGTGTGTGTGTGTGTGTGTGTGTATGTGTGTGGTGTGTAGTGTGTGTTTGTTTGTGTGATGTGCGCTGTGACTGTGTGTGTGTCGTGTAGTGCGCGTTGTGTTATGTGTATCTGTGTGTGTGTTTTATGTGTTTGTATGTGTGTGAGACTGAGCGTGCGTGCGTGAGTGTGTGTGTGTGTCTGTGTGAATGTGTGTGTAGATGTGTCTGAGTGTGTGATGTGTGCAGTGTAGTGTAGCGTGTATGTCGCTGTTGTATGTGAGTGGGTAGATGTGTGTGTGTGTGTGTGTGTGTGTTGTAATTTTGTGTGCCTGTGCGCGTGTGTACGTGTGTGTTTGTGTGCGTGAGTGTGAGTGCGCGCATATGTGTGTGTAGCGTGTGTATGGGCGCGTGTATGTGTATGTGTGTGTGTGTGTGTGTGTGTGTGTGTGTGTTTGTGTGTGTGTGTGCGTGACTGAGCGCGTGCGTGCGTGGGTGAGTGTGTGTGTGTGTGTGTGTGTGTGTTAAAAATTAAACAAGTTTCCGTAGTGAAATGTTTAATAAATAAATAATTTTTTATTCTTTTTGGTATCCTGAAGTTAAAACTTGATAAATAATAACTCAGTTTGTATTAAAAGGCACCTTTTAAATGGAAAATTACATACAAAACCTTTATATTAATATTAGTCAGAGATAAATACACCAAATAATTCAAAGTAGAATTTAAAACCCGATCAATATGATTAAGAGAGTCTCAAATCAATAAGATAATCAATAATTAACATCTTTGCTATAAATTAATTGATTTATTTTTTGGATAATTGCATTGTAAATAACATTTTCGATATAAATAATTAAAGTTAAACCTGCAATAATTTCTATCGTATGATCCAGGTAAACAACTACAATGAAAATTTTAATCTCGTTCCCATTGTGTGAAGAAACTATTATTAATAATATATTCCGACCGCTAACATATGTGCAAGAAGCAACCGACTTCTGTAACTAAATAAAGGTGTCCGTAATTATTAATTAAAACATTCTTTAGAATAAGTATTTTTTTAGTAGAAGGTGGCAAACATTTTATATAAACCGATTCGTTATTTAATGACCAATAATTGGGAATGTCAAAATAAGTGTTCATGCATTCATTGATTTAATATTAAATAAAACAGGTTGTGACGCTGCTGCCTCATCATAGGAAACCTGGGAATAGCAACCGCCCCCCTTTCTAATATTTTGTATTCTATATGGGCCACGGCCAATTTTTTATCTTTTTCGTGTTCCTGCTTCTGTGCATAGACGAAGATACATTTTTGTTAAATTGATTAATATAATTAAAGTTAATAGATATTCGCTCTGTAAGTACAATTTAATTTGCTTAATACAAGTAGTAAAAGTTGCTTTGCTGCTGATCACCTCTCGCATTTAAACCGTAACCATTCATATTTAAATAAATTGATAGAGCTCGTATTTATTAAATACCATTTTGGTCAACTACGGTATACGACGTCTGTCAGAATTAGTTTTGTTTTAGGTACATATTCTACCACAGGATAAGATCCTGAATATTTTCCTCAGCTGCAGCACCTGGAGCAGCTGTTTGGAACCCGCATACGTTCAGGATTGGACCCAAAGATCGACTAGACATTATCTTATCTTTGGGTTCCGCCCGAATCCGTTACCAACTCCTGGAGCGAACAATCGCTTTCCGCACCCGTCCCGGAGTGATCACACACAAATAAAAATCAATACCGTAACTTATAACTATTTTAAATAATCCTTTCCAAACGAGTCTTAGTTTTTGTATTGCTGCCCGTTTAGGGCAAGCTTCACTTTCTACCATCGAAGAACCTATTAGAAGTGAATGTCTTGCTATTGATTATAAGTTTACATTATATTACATAAAGAGGAGAATGCTTAATAGATAAATTAATCTAGCCGAATAGGGCGTATGTAATAGCATAGATGTATACGATTAATTGATTACATGTGTTTTTACGTAATATAAGAGGAAATATGATGATAGGCATCAAAACGTTATGTGTTGGCCCCATTTTTTAATAACAGAAATTTAATGAGTTCGAATCACATTCTGGGGATTCTTTGTATAGTACCAAAAAATGATGAGTTATCCAAGAATTACTTCTTAATTCTAGCTATCCAATTACCTAATAATTTATATATGTCATTCAGATTTCCGAATGTATAGATGTTATATTTTAGAGCTGTACAGTAATATTAGTTATTCATACAAAGATATGATACCTATTAAAACTTAAAATGTTTACAATCGCTTTGAAATGTAATATGAATCTCAAATATACAATCAATCTTCTAACGAGCGAAACTTACTAAATTGTAACCACAAGTTGAGAAAAATTTAATATTCTGCATAATAACAATTAAAACCAGGAGGTAAAATCTAATTGAATAAACGAGTTTAAAATATGTTTAATATATTCACATTCAAATTCTGTAATTTAAAGTATGATTTATTACGATAAAAACGTGCAGATTTATACATTTATACAGTATGTACTCGAGAAGAAAAAATCTCTGGGAAATGCGAGGAACGCAGACATCTGGAGTTGCTATTGAAACTTTAAAGTTTGTAACTTGTAACTATACCAAATTACACGATCAAACCTAAAAAACATAAATATTTTAATTTTTGACTGTTCGACATTTGCATATCGAATAAATGTGCCTATTTCCTATATTCCACAAAACTTCCTTTACTACCCTAAGTTTATACTAAATAACAAAGACTATGTGTTAATGCAGAAAAGTGAAGCATTGCTAGTATAAATATACTAGCAATGCTACACTTTTCTGCCCTCCAATGTCACGAGTGATTTGCAGTATCGAGATAACATGAAAATATTTCATATTTCTTAAAATCAATGGGTTATTTCAGTAGACATTGAATAAACTTTTGCGGATGGCTTTAAAATTCTGGTAAAGTAATTAAGTTAGTTGGGCAGGCTTTTTTATAATTTAATTATTGTAAAACTTGTTTTGTTATTATCGAGCTTATCATTTATTGTGTGTAAAATTTCGTTATTAAAGCTTTTTTAAACTACAGTTAAAAGCTAATCTAGCGTATTAAGGTCGTTTCAACATACACTAAATATTACATTTTTTTGTAAAACTTACAGTTTACCGCTGGAAAGCTCCCCCAGAGAATTTGACGCTTTAGGTAATTAAAATAGAATTTTCTGATTGTCTGGGTAAGTAACGTATTTAAGAAATGTGATAATATCGGAGAGCATGGCTTCCTTGAGTCAGTAATACACATCCTTTACTGCTTAAAGATATAGTACAAGAACGTAGTGATGTAGGCCTACAGCACCAGTATAATCAAGCAAGTGTTGCCCGGCAACTAACCAAAGTAATTAGAGTTCTTTGGATGCGTGGCGAGAAGATTTATTATTTGCAACAGACTAGAAAACGTTGGTAAGCATAAGCCTTTTTAGTGGCAATAATAAGCGGAATTTTCTAACATAAAAACCTTCAAAAGGAGTAAGAATGAAGGGGAGGTGAAAGAGAAAATTTTATTAATAAATCTACAAAAACACAGTTAAATAAAAACAAGAAATTATGTGTTCGGTATATTTGGTTATTAAATAAACAAGCAAAAGAAATAACATAAGTTTTAAGGCAACCCAACCTCTGGATTTATTCACGAAAAATAAGTGTATCTATTTTACATACCAACTCAAATTATCTACGAATACTAAACGAGAATACAAGATATCCAAGAGTAGTCAAAATTAGCATAATTTAGCATTTGCAGAAAACAACACATCAAAATCATCCGTTCTGCTTACCCAACGCAATAAATGTGACTGGAAATAAAAATTGTAGACTGTTGATTTCAAGGTTATGGATACTAGCGTAGTTAAAGAGTTAGTAGTTCTACTTCAAACACACCGATCTTCATAAGTAGAGTTAATAATCAAGAAAAATAAATAGGACAAGTTTTTACCTATATGAAGTAAATGTAAATCAACAACAATCAAGAGATTTACAACAAAATACATTTTTAAATCCAAAAAGAGGATAGTAAATAAACAAGTAAGCTTAACCACCCATCACAATGGCAATAAGGGATGTGCTGTACCGGGTGGACCAATAAGCCGATCCTCTGACTATATCTGAGAAACTTTTAAGTTTCTAGCTTTATCATAGTAGGTATTAAGTAAGTAAATTAGTGACGCATAATTTCTGCACAAATTTTTTTCTCTATTTTTTCAAATAAAGGATGGGGGAGAGTGGGAATGTTTGTTTGGTTTGGATCAACCGATTTTAACGAAATTATTGAACCAATTACATCCAGTATAAAACAATTGCATTAGTTTTAATTGTCGTAGATAGAGGGCACTTTAGAATCAAAAATTTAAATTTGTCTATGTTACAATTTTTAAATGGAAACACCTAGATAATGTAAATTACAACGGAAACAGATTAAATTCGTAATAAAATGGCGCAAACCGCATGTCCATATTTTTTGTCTAACTCGAGATATAAGTAAAAACGCGTAAAGATACGTAACTAGTATTGGCTCATTCTGTATTATAATTTAAAATAACAAAATATGTCAGTATTTTCAGAATTTGTTAAACTAAGAAGGCTGCGAAATACAGTTGATAGGGGCTTCAAATTGTTTAACTTGAATATAACTTTTCTTAATTAGTATAAATATTATTATATCTATAAATAATCAGCATTAATTAATTCATAATGAGAATATCAAAGGCCGAATTGTATGATATGATTGGTGTTTACTTCAAATGCCATC
The DNA here is from genome assembly GCA_036346205.1 of Vesta saturnalis. Classification (NCBI taxonomy): domain Eukaryota; kingdom Metazoa; phylum Arthropoda; class Insecta; order Coleoptera; family Lampyridae; genus Vesta; species Vesta saturnalis. The sequence continues at coordinate 2,079,441 of JARFJB010001893.1, read as the reverse complement.
AAAATGCCAATATTGCCTCACGTATATATGCCATAAGATATCCTGACAGGAGGCATTATGGCAAAGAAGCATTTAAAAAAAAGGCAAGCAGATTAAGAGAAACTGGTAGCTTTCATCGTCCTTGTTGTAAACGACGTGGTGTAGGTGTGACCGAAGATAATGTAATCAATGTTCTTGCTTTAGTTCAACAAAATCCACATATAAGTAGTCGGCAAATCTCTACAGAATTAAACATACCAAAAACTACCGTTGTAAGGATTTTATTTTTTATAATATTATGAACTGCACATTTAAGTTTAAAAATTGTAATCCTCTTTAAATTTTAGATTCAGCTGTTCTGTTTTCACATTGCGATAGAAACGGCAACATGGCGTTTTAATACTTTCATTAATTCCTTAAAAATATTTGTTTTTCTATGTTTTTTAGACTGCACCCTTAGCATGTAGTTCTCCACCAAGCTTTACATGAAATGGATTTCGATGCAAGGCTGGATTACTGCAATTGGATGTTAGGTATGCTGGAATAACAACCGCATATCATATCAAATATTTTGTGCACAGACGAAGCCACCGTGATTAGTGCGGGTGGTATTAATCTGCATAATATGCATTATTGGGCTGAAGAAAATCCTCAGCTTCAAGGTAGGTGGAGTCTTAATGTTTGGTGTGGTATAGTTGATGGAAAAATCATAGGACCATCTTTCTTTGAAGAAACTTTAAATGGTGATACATATTTAAATTTTTTGGGAAATGAATTGCCTATTTTATTAGAAGTCATTTCCTTAAAAACAAGAAGAGATCTGATATTTCAACATGATGGGTGTCCTGCACACTTTTCCAGGCGAGTTACAGATTATTCGAATTTAATATATCCATATAAAGGGATTGGAAGGAGAAGTATATTTCCATGACCAGCTAGATCTCCCATAACTAAGATTGAAGCAGCTGTTATGTCTACCCGCGATAGATTACATCTTTGTGTGGACAATGACGGAAACTATTTTGAACATTTAATTGGACACTAAGTTTTAATGTGTGTGATCTTCTTTTCATATATTTTGTTATTTTAAGCTATATATAACACAAAGTGAGCCAATACTAATTACGTATGTTTACGCGTTTTTACTTATATCTCGAGTTAGACAAAAGATATCGACTAGCAATTTGCGCCATTTTGTTACTAATTTAGTCAGTTTCCGTTGTAATTTACAATACTTCGGTGTTTCCATTTAAAAATTGTAACATAGACAAATTTTAATTTTTTTTTATTCGAAAGTGCCCTCTATCCACGACAATTAAAACTAAATGCAATTGTTTTATAGTAGATGTAATTGGTACATCCACGATCTTTTAAATGAGAATAATCTAGTTAAAATCGGTTGATCCAAATCAAAGTTATAGGCATTTATTCATACAAACATTCCCACTGTCCTCCACGCTTTCACAAAATTTGTGCAGAAATTATGCATCATTCAAATTTACTTATTTAATATCTACTATGATTGGACATATTTTATAAAAAAAAATTGTTTTTAAATTTTTCTATAAAGATTATGCCCTTTAGCGGTGATGCTAGAAAGTTTCAAGTTATTTCCAGCGATTTTCCTTGGCTATTTTTACTAAGGAAATTTTTTTCCCAAAGCTGTACGATAAACAGTTCCTGAGATATTGCCGGAGGATCGGCTTATTGGTCTACCCGGTACGCGAGTCACAGAAAAAACGTAAATTACGGCTCATAAACAAAACCTTCACATAATAGTATTTTTTAAAGATTATTAAAGTTAAATTAAATACTGATAGCAACCAAAAACGTCTATAGGTAAGTAAAGCATAAATATAAGTATGGGAACATTTACTTAAATTTTCTAGTAAAGTTTATAATTATATGAGGAAGTGGCACATAATCCAAAATAGTTCGATGGAGTGTATCTATGTATAGACATTTCTATTGGTCAAACAGCAATAGTTGATATCATATATTTTGAAAACACAGCCTGCAAGTCTCGACATGGAATTACTGTTAAGATTGCATTAACCTTTTACGATGTTTACGACAAGTGACAAGCCAAATGTACATCAGTAGTCGGTAGATAATAGAATCTGCAATAAATAATGGTACGCGTAGCCAGAAGCAGAACCGTGTGATTTCAGTAACAATTATATAATTATTTCTTAAAGTGGATTACACCACGATATTAGTATAGTGTAGATATCAGTGGTACAGAAAAATGCGACGAAAAAGTGCTGAAGCAAATCAAGGTATAAGATGGATGTGTATTTTAAGAAAATGTAATTACTTGGTTACTCAGGATGTTGAGCTAAGATTTATCCAACAAGTAGCGCCTTGAGAGATATCCTAATTTAATTATGGTAAATGTGTGAAAAATCCCAACCCCTTTGTCTTTTAATTAACCTTATTCTTTTTGGAAAATGTTATACAAATTTTAGGTAGCAGTAGTAATGAACTTCAAGGTTGAATTTACGTAATTATAAGTTATTAGATTAATCTCAATGTAGAACTAGATAAATAAGCATATACAATGGTGGGTTAAACAATTATTCATTCTATAAAGCATAAAATTATAAATTAAACAGAGAATACCTAATACTAATGATATGAGTCACTGGCATAACTCATTTTACCTAGGGACAAATTATTCTATATGTTTATACAAACTTTACCATAAGATTATGGATGTGAAGTAAAGTGCGATAAATTAAACTACACATGTCACAGGATACTGCGTATAATAAGAACCTTTACGAATCTGTATGGGTTACTGTCGATAAGTATCACTCCTATTGTAAGAACCTAATCGTTAATTATGTGCAAAAGGGTTTATCAAGTACATAACGCTTACTATTGTTACCTACAAGGTAAATAAGTTAGCGTTCTTGGAGTTGGGTGAAAGGATGTAACTGCATCTTTTGTAATGGGTTTTTCGATTTCTAAGCTTAATTAAACAAAATTAGAAAAAAATTAAAGAAAAGAACTGATACTGCGATGAGGAAAATAGATTTTTGTTTTACCCTTGTTATAGCATTTAGGATTGTAACGTATGTACGATTGTTTAGAGTAAACAGGAAATCTTTATGCCCTCAAATCACGTTGAAATTATGTATTTTAATAGTTAAACATGTTCTTAGTGTAATTTATGAAACGCATCTTAAGTTACATCAATGACATACAAAAAGCATAAATTTAAATCATAAACAGTAGCATTTATATTTAGTATGAAAACTTCATTACAGTACATCTTTTCGTTGAAGTGTAAGAAAGTAAAACCGGCCGTTTCATTTTAGGCATTGTTTGCATAATTGTAAAAGGTAATTTTCAGATGAATGTCAAAAGATGGAATAGGACCTATGAATAATGTGAAGTAATTATTCATTTTCGCTACTACTTATGGATTGTATGAATGCTTAATCAATTGTATCGTATTCAAAATTACCACAGACAAGTAATTAGACCGTGAAGAAAACGATACAGTCATAGATTTTCAAGTTCAGGCAGTTCTATATGCTAAATTAACATGTTTTAGAGTAAAAAGTATAGTAAAGAAAGTGGATCGATACTGTGGCCATCTACAAGAAAGAACTTGTACGTTGGATAAAGATTGTATTTCGTGTCCTTCCAAACATATACTATCAAGTAATTTTGAATTTACAGCCACAAATATTGTGACAGGGGTGCATTTAAATGACCATCCCTTCTTCAGAGATTTAGTTGAGTTTAAGCTTACGTTCTGTATCGTAAATTAAGCAATAGAATCCTTATGTAAATGATATCGAGCCCGCGAAACAGTTTACATGTGTAAGTTATAGGCAAAAGGAAATAGTGTGCAGTTAAACAGTTTCTCATAATTTTTCTCCGTAAAGTGAATAACCCTACAGCCGTATCAGAATAAATTAAAATAAATGTCGTATAAAACAGCTCAAGCGCATTAGTGACCCACTGTCATAGTACGAAAAAGTGAGTAAACCGGGACCCCTAAGGTAAGAACATCCATAAAATAAATGTTAGTTCTACAATATTAATGTTATGAGTACGCACTTTTAAATGGAGTAGTGAAAACTCTGACGTATGAATGTAACACCCGGCATATAGTACGGGCGTAAATAATTAACACCGCTGTGCGTTTTTACGGTACGAGTGATCATTGCTTCCTTAACGGAATATGTGTCAATATAATTATATTATTTGTCTAGTTTTTAGGTGGGCTAATTTTAATTAGTAATATTCTTCAGCGAGTAAAATAACTTCTCTACAAATGTAGATGATACTTTTGCAATACATTTTCTAATTCTTACAATATAAAGTTAAATTTATTTGTGTAACATAAATAAAACTATGTTACATAATTGATTTGACAGATTTATTACTTTACCTTTAGTGCAACTTTGTGTTGACAAAATTCAGATGTAAATAATTAAGTGTTTAACCAAGTAACGAACACATATTATTTTTGTGAGTTGCGTAATTTATATGTAATTAAAATTTGAATTAATGGTTTCTAAGGTAAGTCGCGTGACCTTATATAAAAAGACCATTGAAAACGACAATATTGCATACATTTTGTTTTATTTGTGTTTAATTCATTAGTACCAAATTTTAGTAATATTTTTCTTTCTGACGCAGTTTATTAACAATATCGTTTTGGATGGAACGATAGAAAAAAATTCAGCGAATTGAATAAAAATTTATACAGTAGATTAGTATGTTTCATTTATACATTTGATTAAGGTAAGTAAGTACAAAAGAAGTAGTGTATTAATAAAAGCTTTAACAAATTTTTCAAAGTCAAGGAAACCTTCAGATTTTATGTTTACAGTCAAATTGTGAGTATACAGTATAGTACAATCTGATTTTCTGTGGTCACGTGAAAAATTCCATCTTTCCCGAGATTCATTTACTGTCAAAAAAATTCAGGCTACGCTGTCGCTTCATCGACTTATTATCCTGGTTTTAGATATTTCGTTTGGTAAGTGTGAATGTTTAAAGTGTTACTTCACATACTTTGCAACTTGGTAGCCCACGATCTTCAGCATTAAGCTAGATTGGCGATCCACTGATTTTAATAAACTACCACGACACCTAGTGTGGATTTATCGCGTAACAAAGTCACTAACTGGTTTATTAATAATTTATTTAAAGATACTATTGCAACATTCCATTTCGAGCTACGTAATAATGATAATTAACTATGATAATTCTAATGTAGGTAATGATCGCGCAGGTTGTAAACTCGTCCACAAATGTGGTGGACGCCATTCATTACTCAATGCGAAGATATGTGTAAGTATAGTAATGTGTGGATCAGTGGATTGAACCGTACGTAATTCATAAGAGCGAAAATTTACATAACGCAATTAAAAATATCTGGCGTGGAACACTACACCACGTTCCAACCTACAAAATGGAAATTAAAAGAAATGAAATAAACTTAATAATATTTTTTTTAGGATAATTATGCAACCTCTTTTATAATAAGTTCATTGCGAAAATACGCAACATTGTAAAACAAATGCTAACTCAAAATATTAAAAGAAATGGAATCATTTTTAATTAAATTTTTTTTAGGGTAACTATGCAACCTCTTTCATACGTTCATAACGAAAACAGGCAAAATTGTAAAAACAAAAAAAATCTATGTCAGAAGGACGTTTAAAACTTTATGCCAGATAGAGATTAATAGTCACAAATACATGTTAAAGAATTCCAAAGCCGCCCGCTTCTATAAGACATCAATAATACAGTGTAACCATTTTCATTTATATTTAATTAATTTTTAGACTTACCTTGCGTTATATTAAGAAACTTTATAGAGAAATGATATGTACAATTAAATTTTCTTTAAAAAATATCTCTACACTTATTCTTATAACATGAATCGTTATTCAGATATTGAAAAAAAATTAAACTGACACTTAAATTCTACTTTAGGTATTTTTTGTCGCTAAATTACGCATCGTATCAAAAAATTGCATAGTACATAATTAATGGATATGTATAAGGTCTGTAACTAGGTATTTTTATATCTATGTAACTGTGTAAGTGTAAGTGTGTGTAAGTATGTAACTGTTTTACAAATATTTGATAAATACCAAAAACTGACACTAATAAACCCCTCTCTCCACCGCTGGATTTCTCCACACATACATCCGCACACATACGCATAGACACACACACGCACGCACGCACGCACGCACAAACAAACACACCCTCACACAAACAAACACACCCACGCGCACAGACAGACACACAGACACACACACACACACACACACACACACACACACTCACACTCACACACACACACACGCACACGTACACAGGCAAAACCACACACACATACTCACTCACCAATCACTCACCACTCACCACTCACCACACTCATCACTCACTCGCTCACTCACTCACTCCACTCACTCACTTACTCAGGCACACGCACGCACACACGCAAGCACGCACGAACACCCACCCGCACGCCCTCCCGCCTCCGCCTACCCAACCACCCACACACACACACGCACGACACGCACGCACACGCACGCACGCACGCACCACCACACACACACACACAGACACACACACACACACACACACACACGCACGCACACACACACACACACACACACACACACACACATCCAGACGTCGTCGCCGATCTTGGCGGAACTTGGCCAAAAGTTGTAAAATGATTTAATACGTCGATTTAGTTATAGTGAACAAAAAAGCGATTACATAACATTCTATACCTACATATGTATATGTAAGTTGGAAGGTAAAAAGAAAAAAGCATCTATACATATATTTATGCTGCTCAATGTCACATTCTTTCAAATGATGTAGATTCATCAAAAGATCACATGGCAAGATGCGTCTGCATTTGAAAACTGCTTTTGTATATTTTCCCCAAGCATTTATTATAACTACTGCATTTAATTTTTACCTTTTGAGAAAGAATATTGCACATGATATGTGCTGTATAGCATAGGTGGCGCCCACTAGTTGCCACTAATGTGAAATCCATTTCATTGGTTTAATTACTTTGGTGAATAAAAAGGTAATAATATTTTATTTCAAATTGACCAGTTTCAAATAAATCGGGAAATAGATGACATGGCACTATGATTACCTAAAAAATTAAATGCATCTTGTACGCTGATGAAAAACAGCCAAAAGTCGCACATTACCAGATCCGGTGAGTCGCGAGGAATTGTCGATTACATTAATCTTATTTGCAGCTAAGGAAGAAGCATTATCATGATGTAGCATATTTCCCTTCTTTGACACTTTATTAAACACTTCTGGCAAACAATGCTCGACGTAACATTTAGCTGTGACAATATTCTACTCCTCTAACTTAATAGTGCTCACTAAACCGGTACTTCTAAAAAACACATCGTACATTACTTTTTTCATTGCTCGCTGCTTTCTGATTATTTTTAGTGTGGCCGCGTCTTCATGGATCCATACACGGCTCTCTTGTTGAGTTGGCATATCGAAGAATGGTACAATTTTTGACAAAATTTGGTGTCCACCATTTTTAGTCAATGTGGCAAATTAGTACTCGTTCTGCTTTATTAAATTCTGTTATAAGATGATGGGATACAAAACGACTTACGACTTTTTTCAGATGAAGGTGGCCGTGTATTATTATTTTCAGAGACAAGGATCCAATCCCCAGTTGAACCTCTAACTAGTTCTGTTATCTGCTTCTATAATCTTCTTCACAGCAGCAACGTTTTCCTATGTCACAGAGGTAATGGAAGGGCCTGCGCCTTTTTAGCGATCAATTGTAGTTGTTCCACGTTCGAATTCCTTGTACCATCTGTAAATTGTTGCTAAGGAAGGAGGCTTATCGCCAAATGGTGATTTCAAACTTTCTTCGCAGTCATTCGCTCGTAAACTTTTTTAAAGTCATAATTAGTCATTATGTGAAAATGTTCTCGGGTTAATTCCATTTTTTCACTACGCTTGCGATACTTTTATTTTCAAATGCTGTTTAAGATAAATTATTAAATGAAACGGTATATATTAAGTAAAGAGTCGCTCTTACAGAGGCTACGTTTTTTTGTTTTCCATGACTCGCCTAATTTATTCATTCTCAATAATAATGGCTTGTCCCTCGTAAAACAGAATGTTGATAATATAGTCGAAGTCAGTTTTAACACTTAGAGAACGGTTGTTGTAATCATAAAATTACATTTTAATTTTCACTTGATGTTATTGATTTTATATATTTAACAATGTACACCTTAATTCTTCAATTCAAAATGATATTTTTTTCTAAATAAACCTACGCAAGGAACGAAAATATCTTATATAGGATTTAGTGTAAACGTCTTTATTATTTAGATTTTTTAAAAGTGTTTTTCATGCCTTAAATGATTTGGCTTTGAAATGAATTTTTTTGTCTCAGATGAATGAACCTTAAGTACTTTTAAAATTCAAGAGAACAAACAATACATCAATAGATATAATCTGCCAAATTGTTAATAAGGAAAATTATTCGTTATTCAGATTTGTTTATTACTTTGTTAATGCTGAGCGTATAGGGTATGTGTAAATAACATTTTGTTCCCTAATAACAAGGGAATTAGATTCATAGTGTATATGAATGATTTCTGGGTTAGCGATTTTTAACAACGAAAACAAGAGCAGGTATTTTGTACATTCAGATGCGTATCCTTCTAAAAAGATTTATAATAGGATTAATGTCGCATTTATACAACGTTACAACTTCGTCGTCGCATGTAGTACTAATTTAATGTGCCTTTTACGTTGATACAACGCATAGAATATGAAATAAAGTATACCATTTTGGTATCATTTAGCAATTTGCAGATACTTACAACGTTAAATGGTAACAATAATGACTATTATGACCATACGTGAATTGCAAAAAAAAAAACTTTCGTTAATGAAGAACTGTGACGCGAAAATTAGCATCCGATCATAAACAAACAACGTTTTACACCTCAAAAATAAAAACAGACGCCCTTCAATCTAGGCAATCTCATCAGTACGGCATTCTTGCTGGTCGTTGCCGCCACCATCGTCATGTCTCGTTCAACGACTACCCCTAAAACGGGGGCGCAGGCGTCCATGCGCGGCGCCCTATTTTCAGGGCGCAGCGTCAGTGCAGCATCGCGACATCGGGCATACTGTATCCTGACCGCCGCCGCCATTCAATTGCTTATAATATTTAATTCATTTATGCTCGGTATATAAAATATACTAGCTTCTTTAGCGGGTTTTACTATTCCTTCTAAATGTATTAAGAAATCTCCGTTATCATTCTCGGTAAATAAAAAAAATACTTTTAGAATTTGTTTTAGCGATTTTAAAACATTTGTGTAAACGCGATGCCGAAATCTATACTTTCTGAATTATCTAATAACTTATTGCTACATTTTTAATAAATAAATTTGAAATTGGAATACATTCTTATTTTGTCGGTTTAACAATGTGTATCAAGTGACAATAAACGTTTTCCAATAACTATTAGTGTAGTGAAAAACTATTGAACCTAAAATACGTGTACACAACAAATCAATGTAAAAAAAGGTAATACTGATATAATTGTAGATATACATGCAGCACTCCATTCATTAGCAAAATCTAGAAAAATCTATACCAAAAGAAGAGCATAACCAGTAAGTAATTGGTAAATGGATACAAATACACATTAAAAGACCGAAGTTACGAGAATTTAGAACGGTGTAAAAATCAAAGTAAGCGATAACAGCAAATTTAAAATTAAACATTTAGTTTGTGCTATTATTAAAGGAAATCTAAATGACTCACAAACTCTAATATCAGTGTACAATAATGCATTTAGGAGTTAAATGGGAAATGATGGCATTCTATTTCGGATAATTTAATAAACAAAGAAAAAAATGCGCCTTCTTATCTACTCTGCTTTTGCTCTCTTAGGGCTTTGTTCCGGTTTTCTTTTAGATGGATCTACCAATTCATATTCTCAATTTCGCAAATGGGGTGGCGGTACTAACGGAAGTCTTGAGTTTGAATTTAAAACCGATCAGCCCAATGGACTACTTTTATATACAGATGATGGAGGTACTTATGACTTCTTTGAGATTAAACTAGTGGAAGGCGCATTAAGATTACGATTTAATCTCGGTGGTGGTGCTCAAATTATAACGGTTGGAAGAGATCTTAATGATGGACATTGGCATAAAGTACACGTGCAAAGACATGACGAGAGAACAGTGTTAACTGTTGATGGAGTTTCTCAAATGAGAACGTCTAGAGGAAAAGAATTTAAATTTGGACGATTTTCTACTAATTCCGATGTATTTGTTGGAGGCATGCCTACGTGGTATAATAATAAATTAACCCTTCTTGCACTCCCAAGTGTAATCTTTGAACCGCGCTTTGTCGGAGCTGTACGAAATCTTATTTATCCGGATACGGAAGGTGGATCACCGAGAAGGCAGGAGACCAGACCGAAGGACCACAGGGTAAGGAAATTTAATATTTCTCTGATGTACATTTACATTTTTTAATATATTCTTAGGTATATACTATTTTGCTGTTATGAAAATTGGGTTCTAACGTAATTGTAATTTGAAAGGTACACTGTCAAGTAAAACACACAGCAAGGCCGTTTAAGTTCATCGGCTTAGTTATGAAATATATTTGGAAATTTGCCAGATCAAATCGTATATCCTGAGTAAATAAAATTGGCACACATAACAAGATCCTACTCAAATCTTAATTTTGATTAATCTTTTTCAATTCCTTACACCTACATCATAAAATGTTGTAGTTATATATAAGTAATTACGCTAATTTAATCATAATTGTATCTATACGTGAAATAGTTCTTTCGGAGCTCTTTGCATGTATATCTTTTTAAAGTAAAGCTTTACGGTTATTATTTAATTATCTTTGCTATCGTTCATTATAATATGTGCAGCAACTTTAAAATAAATTGTAACAAATATTCACTTAATCTTATTTTAAAGTATTAATTTTGAAGTAAGTCACTCAATGTCATAAAGATAATCACTCACTTAGAAATAAGCGAATATCAATTAATATTCATTCAAAAATATGAATATTTAGTAAAAGTGGAAAATGAAAGTGCTTGTCAACTTTAACACGAAATGTTTTAAAAAGATTTATTATAAGCTTAAATTTAGAGAAACTTTATTTACTAGTTCAATTGAATATAATACAGGGTGTATTTTAAAATCACCGACAACGAAAACTGGAGAATCTATGATTCAAAATAAGACAAAATGATCATAAACGATTTTCCGAAAATGCTTCCTAACCGAGATACGGTATTAAAAATACTTTTTAAAGGTTTTTTAAGATTCCTCAAAAACTACAAAAGATATTACACTGAGATTTGGTACACCTAAATGTCTAATTAAATACAATTAATCAGGTGAGTTTGATTCAACTGACTCCATCTAGTGGCGTAGAATATTTTAACTTAATCAGTTTAAGTAAAAAAAAACGCACGCCCCTGGTTTTTTTGAAGAAATATTTTTTGATAGATTCAACATTTAATTCTGCAAATAAAATCATACTTAGTATTTTTTGATTCGGCACCCCGTTTTTGAAATATTTTGCATTAACATAAACGACCACATATAAAAAATAAATTTTTTTTCAAAAGCAGTTAACTATTAGGTACATTATTAAAGAGATATTGAAGGAATCAAAAACAAAATAATAATTATTTTTATACATATTGTTCAAAATGTCCTCCTTCCTTTTGAATGCAAGCTTGTATTCTTCTTAGCAAATGAAACCTAACACGCTGAAAAATTTGTGGCATAGCCTAATCTCATCGCATGCCATCTGTATGCGATTCCAAAGTTGCTCTCGATTATCAATTTGAACAGAATAGACACGAGTTTTCAGATACCCCCACACAAAAAATCCAATGGGTTTAAATCTGGCGATCGTGCCGGCCACGGTACTTCACTTCCTCGTCCAATCCAGCGTCCAGGGAACCATGCATTTAAAAATTCTCTGACGTTTCGTGTAGAATGTGGTGGTGCACCATCATGCATGAAATACATGTTCATTCTAACATCTAAGGGTACGTCGTCAAACAATTCTGGCAAATCTTCTCTCAAAAATTTAAATAGGATTCGCCAGTAAGTCTTTGAGGAAAACGGACAGGTCCGATTAGGTGATCGTCTAGTATACCTATCCAAATATTTTCGCTAAATCTATGTTGGTGAGTAACTACAGTTGGATGCTGATTTTCATCTAACCATTTGTGGGATTATGCAAGTTTATTATTCCATTTCGGGAAAAATACACTCATCAGTGGTCAATAAGTTTCTAACAAATTGTACATCTTCAGCATTTTTATTTAAAAACCATTCGCAAAAATTCATTCGACGAGGATGGTCAGCAGGCAATAATGCATGCACTTTATGTAGGTGAAAGGGATGTAAATTTTGTTCTCGTAAAACTTTCCTAGACTTGCTATGCGACACACCAAAGCTAACTCACGCGTACTTATTGATGAATTTTGATAAACTCTATCTAAAATTTGTTCCTCAATTTCAACTGGTACACGAGCATTTCGTCCAGAATTTTTCTTTCCTTTTAAACTTCCATACTCTAAGAAGTTACGATGAACGGTTCTAAACGTAGTATGATGTGGATGTCTTCTATTTGGAAATCTTTGTTCATAAAGTCGAGCAGCTGCACGAGCACTGCAGTTCGTATTACCATAACATAAATGCATATCGACCAGTTCTCATTTGAATAATTCATTTTTTCACATTTTAATTTAGGTACAAACAATGAATTACAGAACACGCGTAAATGCAACTATTTTAGCACATAAGATACGTAACTGTCAAATGCAAAGCAACTCTGATTTATTTAATTTGGTTATTACTGAATAATGTAGTCGTTTATGTTAATACAAAATATTCCAAAAACGGGTGCCGAATCGAAAATACTAAGTATGATTTTATTTTCAGAATTAAATGTTGAACTGAACAAAAAAATATTTCTTCAAAAAAGCAGGGACGTTCGTTTTTTTTTTACTTGATGTGATTAACGTAACATATTCTACGCCACTAGATGCAGCCAGTTGACTCAAACTCACCCGATTAATTGTACTTAATTAGACATTTAGGTGCACCAAATCTCAGTGTAATATCTTTTGTAATTTCTGAGGAATCTTAAAAAAAATCCTAAAAAATTATTTATTAATCAACCTGTATCTCGGATAGGAAGCATTTTCGGAAAAGCGTTTATGATAATTTTTGTCTTATTTTGAATCATAGAATCTCCAATTTTCGTTTGTCGTTGATTTTAAAATACACCCTGTATATATATATATATATATATATATATATATATATATATATATATATATATATATATATATATATATATATATATATATATATGATACGTAATTACTTTCAATTTGTTTATTTAATGGTGGTAATATAATCATGTCCATAATTTGAACATTACTTTATTAATAATAAGACATAACAGTGCAACAAATATTAAGTTTTATATATTAAGTTGTACGAAATTATAAGAAAAACACTAACCGTTTATTATTAATATTAGTTAAAATGCAGCCAATCTTATGAACTCAGTCCAGAACAAGATAACATGTGTGCATAATGTATCTAAAGATTCTAGCTCGTGACTTGAATGAGTTGGGATTGATAGAAGACGAATATTACTACAGTAGTTAATACCGCAAGGCTTCTGTGCGACACATGGTTATCAGGTATTAAAGGGATATCTGTTTTAAAATATTACATCACGTCCAAAAAAATCGCTGTTTATAAAGCCAAATTTCGAAATTGAGCGCAAAGTACATGGAAAGCTGCAATGTAAAAGTCCTTTCTCATCCTTTTATGGGGAAAAATTAATGCGCACAGGGTGTAAGAACCGTTTACGTTAAAGCAACATACAACAGAGATTAGTTATTCTTTTTCGGTACAGTAACTTTACCTACACATCTCTTACCTGTTCTAGAAAATACCTTCGGAAATTTATTTGGAACGGTACACAGATCTGTCTCAACCATATTCTATTTTTTTTTTTTTGGTAAGCTCTTAAATTTAAAAAAATCGCAAAACTTTCACTCTATCTTAGTAGAATGAAATGCAATTACCTCTAAATCATTCATCCTTATTCCATCCAAACCCTTTGTCTATTTCTTCATCAAAAATTTGCGAATCTGGAATTCTCATTTCCTTCGCGTAACTGCTTTTTCCTTGGCCACTGTTCATCTAAGTTTGAACTTCTCACACAGCCTGCAAGTCCCAGCGTTTGCACATTGGTACGTATTCATACTTGTTAATGTATTTACAAAAAGCATTGCGCACTACACTACATTGCGCACTCTTGGGATATTTATTTTTCGTACTCTTGGTAACCGTGGGGGTTATTATTACTATTCACTCAGTTTTATTAACCCATCAACAAAAATGTATGTTTTCTGTAGTGACTAGTTTAGCTAAAAAGCACGGTGCGCGACCTTACGGGACCGCCGTACCTTCGGAAAGGTTACCTTGTTTGTGTGCGTGTGCTTGTGGGTGTGCGTGTGCGTGTGCGTGTGCGTGTGTCGTGTTTGCTGTGTGTGGTGTGTGTGTGTGCGTGGTGTGCGGTGTGTGTGTATGTGTGGTGCTGGTGGTGTGTGTGTGTGTGTGTGTGTGTGTGTGTGTGTGTGTGTGTGTGTGTGTGTGTGTGTGTGTGTGTGTGCGTTTTGTGTGTGCTTGTGATTGTGAGTGTGTATGTGAACGTGCGTGCAAGCGCGTGGGTGTATACTGCGCGTGGGTGTATACTGCGCGTGCGTTAGTCTGTGAGTACGTGTTAAATTTTGGATGAGATTGTACTAGTACCGCGTGATACGCGTATGAGCAAATTAGGCTCACTAATGCTTTACTTTACTTTACTTCAGTAAATGACATTACACAATACACATTTTTCAAGAAAATGCTTTAAATAAACATTACAGAACAAGTAAAACTACCAAAAATTTAGTACATTTATTTTTTCAGAAATGATATTATTGCAATAAATCATAGTTCAATTTAAATGAAGAAAATTGAGGTTGAAGGTAATTTTTTAAAAAAATGTTTCAAGTAAAGGTTACAAAGACTTTAGATATCTAGAAGTTATACTCATATTTTTGTCTGTAAAATGAATAATTTTAACCAGATAGTTTTCTGTTAAAACAGTAACGCCATATCTTAAACAAAAATTGAAATGGACGCAACGTTAAATGTCACTATTTATATAATTTTGCGTAAATTTGTAAGTTTTAATTAATAAAATAGCGTTTATATCACAGGACTAGAGTACTTTTTAATCCCTAAGTAGTTGTGACTCGAGTACTTTGGAACTAACAACAACTCGACATAATCAATTTGACTAGTTTCTACGTTTTTAACAACAAATGATATGTCCATTTGTGTTTTAGCATCTTTCATGTTACTCATGCAAAGTCTCACTCATCATCGATCACTATTTGCATTAATTATTTGCCACTACTTGCACCAGCTACTCCCAACATAAGTCAGATTACTCACTTTTATCATTTTTACATTCCAACCTACATATACATATGTAGGTTATACAAACGACTTTTTTTTCACTATCGCTAAATCGACATATTAGCTCATTTTACAATGTGTGTATATGTGTGTGTGTGTGTGTGTGTGTGCGCTCACGTGGACGGGTGGATGTATGTTAATACCCACGATAGCTCCAGAACGAAAAAACCGTACGTACTTAAAATATTGCATTTAAGCTTGTTTTCATTCTTCCTGAAACTGGTTAGATTTTAGAGAAATTCAACGGCAATGGGGGAGGGAGGGGAGGTATTTCTGTGCAGCTGTATATTTCAAAGATATAAAAATACCAATAGACAGCCTTAATCAAATAGATTAATTATTGTTTAATGCAATTTTTTGATACGACGTGTAATTTAGCGCTAAAAAAATGACTGAGGTAAAATGTAAGTGTCCTTTCAATTTTTTTCAATATCAAAATTATGATTAATTTTATAAGAAAATGTATAGATATATTTTTTAAAGAAAATTTAATTTTACATAATTTTTCTTTATATATAACGAAATATGTGTAAAAATTAAATAAATATGATTGAAAATGGTTAAATTGTATTATTGATATTTTTATAAAAGCGGGAGGTATTGGAATCTTTTTAAGGTAGCATCTAGATGTCTTAATTAATATCAATAATTGGTAGGCCAGATAGGCGTCACCGCCGTCGTGCACCTCGATTTTCACATAAAATGTGGAATTGTTTTATCACTGTTTTAGAAGATTTACCTAAAACTAACAACGCTTTGAGGGATGGCACCGGGGGTTTCAAGAAATGGTGTGTGGTAATAAGCCTAATATATGGAGATTTATTTCTGCCATCAAAAAAGTACAAAGCATAAATGAAGTAAGAATTGAACAGTACCGTAACGGCGAAATACTACCTCGTGGAAGAAAGAAATATCGAGATTGTGCAGAACGTCTAAAACGCTTAGTGGCCAACTACGGCCCTACTGCCAATATGTTACAATATATCCGTGGAATTGCACACAATATTTCATACTAAACTATTATGTTGATGCAAATGTATATAACATTTTGGCTACTTTATATTTCTTTTTTTTGTATTTGCGATAAAAAGGCTTAAACATAGTAAAAAGATCAAATTATTTGTTAGCATTTTCATTCGAATAATAGTAACTTCGAAGAATTCTTCGTTTCGGAGAATTGTTTGTTTCGAAGAATTTTCTTCGCAGAAAAGTTATCGAAATACTTTCCGCCGAATAATTTTTTTCGAAGAATTTTCCCCGACCCGCTTATTAGAATACACTATGGAGACTGGTAGTACTACGGTATTCAATAAAAATTTATCATTAAGTGTAGCCTTCTCATATTTACTTCATAATCTTAGTAATTTATCACTTAAATAGATTTGAAGTAAATGGGTTTAATAAAAAAAATTGGTAAAATCGTAAAATGTCTATAATACGTTTTATATTTTTTAAATATCCTCTATACCTTTCATTAGAGTCATCTATAGATATTACGATAAAGGATCGCTCACTCCGCCATATTAAAAAAAATTGCATTAATCAAAGTGCTTACAGCCATTTATCCCTACTGTTTGAGTTATGCAGAGCTAAAGCAAACAGAACCTACGTACCTTAATATAAGCACATCAATACTATTTTTTAAGGTAGAAGCGCAGACAGCAAATATATGTTCCGAAAAGGATAGTATCGAGTCACATAAAACTTCTGATTCACTAATTGAATGGTTAAGGAAACTTACGTACACAGTGTCTATCGACAAATGTTTTAGGTTAAAGATTTTTGTTGTGTATCATAAACTGGTTTTTATGGGAAACAAAGGTGCACCGAAATTATTTGAATTTTCTTAAATGGCAATACATCCTCGTACTGCAATAATGTGATGACAATTTTGCTTCCTATTTTAACAGTTCAAAACAGCCAACTATAAGAAGTGGGAGAAATAACTCTCAGATGTTAATTTCCGAATATTAATCAATATACCCATGCTTATTTTTGGCTGTTTACTTTTGAATCAATGACATGCCATACTAGTTTAAGAGCTGACAATATAGATTTTACGTCAATTTGTAACAAACAAGTTCAATTTAGCAGCGTTTTTGTTTGATTTCAAAATGTGGATAAGATGGTCTGGCCAACTGAGCGGCGTTGCGCTTGGGAGGGGAAAAACCTAAAATCTAGTTAAAATTAAGTAAAATCACGTAAGTTATTCTTTTTATTTGCTGTGAAATTATAAAATAAATAAACATTAACCATTTTTACTAGACTGATTCACTATTACGTTCTCAAATGAATAAACAGATTAATACAGCGTGTATCAGTATTGTTCTAAAATTGTTACTCGTCAATTTAGAAATAGTGAAAGACCGCAAGGAATAGAATTATTTTTTTTCAGCCAAAATTTTTATTAATACTTTTTTTGTAATCATTTTTAAAATACATAGTAAGTCTACTTAAAATCTGCTATTAGTTATTAATTGAAATTATTGGTTTGCTGCCACTGCATTTGTTGATAGCTACGTCAGTAGTTCCATCTTTGTCACCATCTGTGACAGTTGACATACTTGTAATTATTGATTACATTTAACTCTGCAATACAATTTTGTTTAAAGCTGGTGGAAACTGTAATCCTTGAAATCATATGAAGATATGACCAAAACAGTTCTATTATAAACTACATAAGCTTAGAAAATTTCCTTTTTTAGTATTCTTTTCTATTTTTTAATTAAGGGGGGCGGGGTGTAATTGTTCACTTGAAAAAATCATAACTTGTTTTTAACTCAACTGATTTTAGTAAACTAATTCGCGTTTGAATTCTTGGATTAACATTGTCAGTTAGGCTTAATTATTTTACGAAAATGGCGTTGAAACAATTTCGAAATTTTGAAACTCAAGTCGGTAAGCTATAATTTTTTAGCAACAATGGAAAAATAAGAAACGTTAAACAATACAGAAATTAGTGAAAACCGCAAGTCGGTATCTTCTTTCGTTACAAACATATGGATAAAAATAAATGTAAAAATACGTTTTACAAGTACCAGAATTAGAGAATACGTTTCACTGTCATTAATTATCAAAATTTATTAATGATTAAAATATCAAAATAGGGGCCGTACCCTTAATTTAAAATGGATAAAAATGGGCTGGATATGCATCATGATGATAAAGCACGTTTTGGCGTGTTTATTACACGTTTTCTAAAAGAACCAATTCGTTTGTTAGAAAATGGAGGTAAATTTCACCGGTTAGTTTGTCATTAAATATAAATGCACGGCTTTGTCACAAAACGCCATCTACCGACTATAAAAAGCTAAACCGACAATGTTAATACCTTATTAGAAGCACACAAGGGCGCCTCTCAAAGGAGACTCAGTTATTAAAATCGGTTGAGTTAAAAACAAGTTGACATTTTTTCAAGTGAACATTTACCTTTCAAAAATAGAGAAAATGTTTTTAAGCTTATGTAGTTTATAATAGAACTATTTTGGACATATCTTGATAATCCCGATTTAAGAGAAAGGCGATTTTCTAATTTGGTATTGGTGCACGCCTCCTAGCGGCCTTCGTAAGAACTTGAAACTATTTTTCAGCAATTTCTCTCGTTACTTATACTATCAATATTTATTTTCCAAAACTGTGTGATGCGTAGTTTCGCATATACATCCGACCTCCTTTATTAATTGACCATCTAGCTACAGAGTAGACCAAGTAGACATGTTAGCACTTAACACTAGCGTTACACCTTTTTACTAGAACGAAATTACTAATAGTTAATATCTATAATAATAGTATTAATATCAATAATTCTCTAACTGTTTTTTAAATTGAAAGATATTTTTGGAATTGATTGTTTAATTAGATAATTTATTATACAAAGCAATATACGTATAAATTGGCCGTTAAGCACACTGAGAGGGACGTTGAGGTGGATTTAGATATTTTGCTGATCTCGTAGCATGATAATGTACCATCTTACACAATCTATATTAATATTTATGTACATATACAGTGCTTTCATGAAGAAAGGAACAAATTCGTTTACAATTCTGGTAACCATTTTGTGCAAAAATCCTCGGATACGTCGATTAGTATTTTCAGTTGCGGATTTTTTGACATAATAAAATTGTATACAGGGTGTTTCAAGAAGAAGATATGCCGTCATCATTGATTTTTATTAATGGAACATTCTGTGTATAATCCCATTTTTTAATTTACGGTAAATTCTCGAAATGGGTTAAATCCGGTGACCTTGGTGGCCACTCAATAGGACCTCTGCGTCCAATTCATTTATTAGGGAAAGTCGTGTCAAGAAATTGTCGAACTGCAATTACAAAATGAGGAGGTACCCCATCACGTTGGAACCATATGTCATTATGAGGATTATCTGGATCTTGCGCATGAGGAAACACAACAGCTAAAGCGGGGATGAGTTCAAACTGATGAAAGTGTTAGTAGCGTTCTCTTTAAAGTTTCTTCAAAAACATAAGGTCCATGAATTAGATTTTCGACATTACCTGCCCAAACATTTATTTTTTGACGATGCTGTGTGTGACAGTCTTGTGTCCAAGGAGGATTTGTAGATGCCCAGTACTTGCAGTTTTGTATGTTCACGTGTCCATTTAAAACAAAAGTAGCCTCATCAGAAAAAATAATCTTTCGGGTGTAATCTAAGTTTTGATTATTAATCTCAATTATCTGCTCATTACGTTCTTCGGTCAAAATTTATGTATTAGTTGAAGCTTATAAGGATGGTATTTACTTTTTCGGAGTATTTTTGACACAGATCTCGATGACAAATTACAATTCCTGGAGATTGTCCTAACGGACACATGGGGATTATTTACAGATTCTATTAAAACGTCTAGTTGAGTATCTTCTGATATTTTTGCTGCCCTTCCTTTGGGCAAATTTCTAACGTGGCCGTGCTCAACACATTTTAATTCAATTTTTTGACAACAGATCTAGTAATTGGAGCTCGATTAGGATGGATTGCATTAAATAAGTTACACACTTCTTGTTGAGTACGCACTCTGTCTCCAAAACCAATCATCATAAGTACTTCAATACGTTCTTTCTCAGATAAATGCATTTTTAAAACGAAACATGAAGGAAACCTAAAGCTGACAAATTGACACTGACAAACTAAAAGCCGGTGATTGTTTTTTATTGCCACAAAATACCAGATCAAGTGGTCTAGTAATCGATTAATTCGAAAAATGTTCAAGGTGTATTTGTTCAATTTAAACATACATTATTTAATTACAGGTCGCGCGCGTTAAGAAAAAATAACCGTCGCATGTCGAAGTCGAATCGTTTGGTATCGAGCAAATACGCCAAAGGGCGGTGCTCGAAACATGTATTTTCAATTTTTTTCATTTATCATATTTCAAACGTCATTATTCCGAAAACCGCAGATTTTAGAGATACGATATGTTATACAAAAAGTGTCCAGAATTTACCGTACAATTCAAAAATTGCATTGTTTACAGGGTGTTCCATTCAAAAAATCGATGATGACTGCATATCTTCTTGAGACACCCTGTATACAATTTGTTAAAAAATCTGCAACTAAAAATAATAATCGACGTGTTCGAGCATTTTCCACAAAATAATTACCTGAAATGTAAACGAATTTGTTCCTTTCATCATGAAAGCACTGTATAAAGCTTTCATAGAAATACAAGCCACTGAACGTTAAGATAACATATTTTAAAAATAAACCTTAGACTTAAGGTTGCACATTATTCGTAACGCGCTTTGTGTAATAAAAAAATTATTACAATGATTAGACGAATCGTAGAACTGTGTTGCATATCTTAGAACCCACTCGAAGTATGGTGGTAGTCTCAAGCGGTTCAGCCGAAGTAAAATTTTATTAACCGGAATCTCAAACCAAAAAAATTTAATTTAATCTAGAGTACAAATTATTGATGTGGTTACTGTACTCTAAACATTGATATATCTTTAACCCAAGGAATATGACATCTTTGAAAAATTTGTAAAAGAATGCTATTAAATAGAATAAATTTAGTATCATTTAGTTTACACAGATACCATTGATTTTGAACCATGTTTCGATGGTTTTTAATACAATGTGTGCCTCTAAATTAAATTATTTTCGATTTTTACTGAGAAAAATTTGTAGTGCCATCAGCGTACATTGTTATGTGCTGTTAAAAGCAACGGTGCTGCGATAGAACCTTGTGGCACACATATACGCATACTTTTAACATCTGATCGTCTGCGTTTTCTTGTGTTTGTGCAACTACATATTGTACAATGTATTCTTTTATACTCATTTTGGAACTATATAGTCGCTTTTTCAAAACAGACTGTCGTGAAGCTTTTAAAGTATTCTAAACTCCATCTTGAATATATATATATATATGGGATACTATATATATATATATATATAAATATAGCCCAATCTTTGTACTTTAACTAAAACTCAAATATTAATATTCTATCAATAAAATTGTTTAACTTTATTCTTTATTGATCATAGATTCTGGAAGTTTTGTCGAAAATAGATTGGTTCAGCGAATTTATGATTTATTTGATTTCCATTTGAAACAGGATTCGCTTTTGCGATAAAATCATGCAAGCCCAATTAAACCATGGTTGGAACGTAAATGACTAACGGTTATGTTTTTTTTGGAATGGAACGCTTGATAGCTTTCTTTTGAAGAGCAATGTTTGGAAGGAACCGGTTGAACATCTCCTAGGTGAAGGTTGCATCAAATTTCACTGTGCTCTCCAGTTAACTGATTTAAAACACCACGTAGTTCTATCTACTTTTTTAATAACAGTGGAATTTGGTACAGAAGAAGTTATTCCGATTAGGTAGTGGCCTGATTGACCAAGTGAAAGGACTCTTGTTTTGTAGACAAGTGGGTTTTTTGTAAGGAATATGTCCAGAAGATGTGGAGTATGGTTAGGATTGTCAGGGATTCTGGTGGGTTCGGAAATCATTTGTGTAAGATCACAGGATACAGCAAATGCTTCTGCACTATGACCTCCGGGATTAGTCGCAGAAAATTAAAGCCAGTTGGAATTGGGGACATTAAAATCTCTCAGAATAGAGATATCCTAAGATGGAAACTGTGACGAAGGGTAGCCTATTTTCAGACTAAAGTAATCAAAAAGATCTTGGAAGTTATTATTATGGGGAGACCTATATAGCTAACAGTAGAATTTCACAAATTGAGGCCCAGAATGTTTGAACCAAATGACGTCGAATTTATTATTTTCCAAAGTGTCCTTGCTATACGCCGTCTTTTAGACGAAAGTCTAAAGGTGGAAGTTGTATCTCGGAGACTGCAGGTCAGGCGAATCTATGCTTACTTGGGAGACTTGTTCCTGATAGAAACAGAATGTCCGTTTGTACTTGTTCAAGAGGCAACTGAACAGCATTAACATTCGACCAGACACCACGTATGTTGCAGTAATGTATCTGAATGTTTGACTTTCGATGACCGAGGGCGCTTGAGTCCTACCCTCCGGGCACCCGGATGGGACAGGATTTTACTCCCGGTAGATCTTGCTCTTCTTAGTCTTGATTTTGGCTTTGACGAATTTTTTCCCACCCCCCCCCCCAGACTCCTTGGGACGGATCAACGAATCGATGTGGAACTGTGGCCGTTTCACCCCCCTCACTTGGGGTATAATGTATATTTTAAAACTCGTTATTTTAAGGATTCAGCAGTTAAAACGCCATGCTTGGCTAGTGCATATTGGCGAGTGCATATGGAAAAAAAGGAGATAGTGACCGGCAGCCCTTATCGAACTCAGAAAATCTAAGCACCAATACTAAGGAGCCTATGGTAAATCTGGTGGTATTGCACCCGACGGCATGGGGCACACATGCCTTCCACCTATGAATATGTAAATGTCAGAGCTGAAACGGTAACATTAATTAATTTAAATCGTATCATGGAAAAAAATTTTGTACGATTGTAGAATAAAGTAACTGCACTGAAAACAAAACTGAATATTGATTAACTTAATTAAATAAAAAGATCGTGCGTAGGTTATATAGTACACCTACCTATTTATGATCAGTTTCATACTATTGCTTTAAATTGTGGTAACTCAAATTTTCTAGTTTTAAATTTCACTTAAATTTATTTGAAGGGTAATAATAAATAACGATAATTACCCTGTTAGCCCCACGACTTTAATTGCCTACTTTTACGATTAATTAAGTAAAATTAAAATTAAATACAGTAACACAGGTAAAAGTCAGGCTAAATTTTAAATTTTCAATCAAAGGAAAATGTTTAAAAACTTAAAAAACTTTAAACTCCACGTTTTATACCGTCACCGTGGTATTGGTCGTTTAAAACTTTTTTTATCACGTTTATGATCAATTACGATATTTGTTAAAACATCCTTGATTCCAACCTTTATATGCTCCGTACACTGTTTGATTGATAGAACTTCCTGCAGTTATTTCAACCTTGTAAGCTGTACCTAGAATTTACTCTTGCAGAGGGTTTCTTTTAATTTGCAGCTCTGCCATGCATTGTTACATCTTTTGTATTTTATATTTGTGTCAATATGCTTACGAAAAAAGGTTCTTTAACGGTACCGCCTACAGAGGATTAAGTTTAACTTAAATGTTGCGGCTTCTTGCACCTTTCAGAATTTATGGCTTAAGCACTCTACAGTATCGTCTGACCGGAATTATACCACTTTAAAATGCATTTTTAATTAGTACGTTTTTAATTGTAGCATTAATGTTATTATATTACGTTCGCGGGCTCATGCAAATAGTTCTGTACAAAACATAATCACTTTTAAACCCGGCAAGTTTTATACCGTTGCCGTGCGTTGCCGTGATATTCTGTTAGCTTAATTACTTGCAATTATAATTAACTCGTTTGTGGTCACCACATTCAGATGCTCGATTTACTTCACGTCTCCGTGCACTCACGCGCACATGTTTCGCGTACCGAAGGTAGAGACCGGAGTACGCACCGGACGTTCGTTCGTTTTGATACCCCAATTGGAATGATTATGGTTTTTCACCATTTAGTGTCAAGTTATTGTCAACACACCATTTTTTAATAATTATTATTCATTCACGAGTACTTGAAACAGCAGCATTGTAATGGTCAATAAAAGCTAGAGTAGCATCATTTGCATTCAAAATACACTTAATCCTGTCAGGTAACGCTAAGCGCATGTCGTTATTAAAAGTAGCAGGGGACCTAAAACAGATCCCTGTGGAACACCATGTTTTATGCTTCTTGGGGAGAACCTTCTTAAAACGCACACTCTGATGCCTATCTTTTAAAAAGGATGCTATTAAAGCGGCACTTAAGTCACTAAATTGATATATAGATTTAAGTTGTTTTATGCGTAACAATGTCGAATGTCTTAGACAAATCAATAAACGCTGCCACCGTATACTGACCTCTCTCAAAGCATTCTAAAGTGCTGATAACAAAGGCATTTATTGCATCAGACGTGTTACTCTTTTTCTTAAAACCATATTGTTGTCTATAAAAAAGTTGGTCGCTTTCGAAAAGGTTATCTATTTTTTAATAAAGCACTTTTTCAATAATTTTACTAAAAAACGGGAAGAATTGGAAATGGGCGGTAGTTGTTTCAATTATTAGTATCATTACCTTTTTTTATATAAAGGTAACGCTAATGTTTGTTTAAGACACTCCGGAAATTTTCCAGATTTAATGATAATATTTATTAGTTTTGTTAATGGTTTAAGTAATACACTAATGTTTCTCTTAATTAAATTTGTATTAAAGCCAAATATATCCTTCGAATTACTATTTTTTAAACTACCTAATGATTATATCACGCAATTTAATTCGAGAAATACATTTGAACTCAAATTTAGTATTATTAGATATAATTAAATTACAGTGACTAAATTGATTCTTTATCTTAGTTGGAATGTTTGATACAGATGTACTTGCAGTATTTGTAAAGTAAAAATTAAATCGTTAGCTGATAAGTTGAAATGAAAGTTATTACTTAAACTTCAATTTGAATTGATTACAAACCACATTATCTTACTTAGTGTAATTACCAGAATTCAATATGAAGTTATCATTGGTTTCTATTCTCGCTAATCTTAATTCTTTCTTATAAGTTGCAGACAACAAACAACCTTTTCATTTCAAGCAAGTTATGTGTACCGTAGTATTTACTGTGCAGCTGAATGATTAGTTGAGGTTTCCTTTCTGCATATGCAGTTTATTATTGAACCATTTTTTATCATTATTGTGTTTTTATTTGTAATTTTAACAAGCGCAAAGCACAGTAAATAACAATTATATACCAATTCGTGGAAACTTAAAAAGTTGTTACAGTCAAAATTAGTTTCACTAATAATGGAATCCCATTCATAAGTAGACAACTTATCAAAAAACTGACCCATACCTACATGAGATAACGGACGATACACGTTAATTGCACAAGAATTAATATTAGTTTTTTTTTAAACTACTTAATTCAAGTTGTCCAAGATGGTAGGATAATCCTATATTAACTGTAATACTACCGGGTTTTTGTAAATGCCCCACGTGACCAATTTTAAATTTCGCGCTTTAAATATGTTTGCTCTAGGTTGGTAGTTGTTAACAGATGAAGACAAAAACTACTAATTCGTAATATTTAGTTCTATAACCTCATATTTGCGTTACCTTGTATTCATAATGATGAGCCATTTTATCCTTATCTTGAACGCTACATTATAATTCTGTTGCACTCTCTCTTTATATCTGCAAAAGTGGTGGTTGTTTTAAATGGGAGGTTCCAACTTCAGGTAAACATAGCTAGCACGGCAGAGTACGAATGTCTATTTTACCTTCTGTACTTATTGTAGGCGGATAGTCCAATATCCATGATCCCAGAAAGAGACAGACTTTAGTTAAGCAATTTCATTTCACGCTATGCGCGTCCACCCCCCCTGCGTCGTACATAGCATAATACAAGCAATCAAGCAAGCAAACAAGTCGAAACGCGTTTAGTGCCCGACCCCGCACGTCTCCACCTTACCCTACGTGTGTGTAAAAGAAGAGAGCCTTTTACACACACATTACTGCCTGGGCATTCGGTAATCTATAGAATACCTAGGTAAAGCATGTAATAGACAATATCTCATATATTTAGTACCTAAACGTTTCAGGTATTCTATGCATTGCCCAGGTATTGTATAGAATACCGGATTATACATATTGGCGGTAATATATACAAATTATAGCTATATTAGAATTAATTAGCAGTTCACAACCTTCTGCGTGAATTTTTACGGGCGGGTCTTCATCAAATTTCAGTGGTTCACAATGAAAACTTTGTTTCTTAAAAATTAAAACTCCACCATGACTATGCTTTGGTCTATAATAGTGAGATCCTATTACTAATAACCACGGACCTAAGTTTAACGAAGTGCAGGTAAGCAATGTTCGCTAATACATGCAAAATCAAAATTATTATCAACCATAAATTCTTCTATTTCGTTAAGTTTATTTTTCAAGGATCTAATATTTATATGGAAGGTAGAATGTCATGCGATGGCGACAATGTTAAATGATTGTAGTCGAATTGAGTCTTCGGAAGAAAGGCCAAATGGTTGGATCCATAATCTTGCCTAAGTTTGATAGACGTACAGTTACCTTAAACGAGATCTTCAGGTTTCTTAGAAACTATTTTCTCACAATTAACATCAAGAAACATCGATTAGGGATAATCAAGAAGCATATCTTCAGAAGTTGTTTTAATTATATTAGAACTTTCTTGATTATTACTGCGTACAATAAGAGTATGTATTAGAAGTACGGCAAATTTTTTTGTCTGTGTGTTTATATTTGTAACATCTAATGTTTCTTTGTATCTAATATCAAAGTTCCTGTTTGTACAATATAAACAAAATTGCAGAATGTGCAGTTCAATTTATAAATACCAGACTTCAAAGTGTCGTTTGTTAAATCGTTGGCATTAAGTAAACGTCTAAGAAAAGTAGTATTAGTTTTGAAAGCGACTTTGTATCTCTTGTTCTTTAGTAATGTGTGAATTTTTTCCAAAATATGAAATTGATATGTGTTTATTTTCTGCGGGTTCTGTTTTAACTGGATAAATGTTTTTGTTAGATAATTTGTATTCTTGATTTTTCACTATGGTGTCGATTATATTTGAAATGTAACCATTTGCTTGTGCAATTTGTTTTATGCCAGATATTTCTTTATCGAAAAGTGTTTGGTTTAACAGTAATGACATTGATCTATGTGCTAATAATCTATATGCATCTAACTCATGTGTTTTATGGTGACATCAACCATGTAGAATTGTAATGTTCGTAGATGTAGGTTTTCTGACTATGTCGAACTCGACCTTGTTCTGTGTATTAATTTTAATTTTTAAATGTAGAGAATTAATGGTTCCATTTTGTTCTTTCTCTAGTGTAAATTTTATGTTGGGATATTAATATTAATTAAATCTGATAAAATATCCTGAACGCAACGAAACCAAAATACAATCTTACCAGATATATTTAATTAAAAAATCTGATCTTCAATATTATGCATTAATTAAAATGGGCGCAATTGGACTGCCCATGGGCAAACCATTGTTTTGTAAATTTTGATTAGCACAGAGATCAAATAATTGAATTAACTTCATTCTTGCAACAAATTCAACATTATTATTAAATAAAAAATTATTTATTAAACGCATACATTCAATACATTACAAGTATATTATGGATTTGTGGACCGTAGAGTTTTGGCGCTTGTTTAAAATTTGTTTTTCGCTAAATCTGTAAAGTTTTGTAAACTTTGTTTCACGTATTTTGGACATTTTGTTGAAGGATCTCTACTTCAAATTTCTAAATTTTCATTAATAATAAAATCGTTAAGTTTCGACCTCTTGAAATAATTACTAAAGTGACAGCTTTATTTGTTTTAACAGAAATTAGAATAGTTTTGTTTTTGTGACACAATACAACATTTTGGACTATAAAAAGGGCAGCTTAATAATTATTTACTCGTAGAACAGCATAACTATAAACTTTAAAATAGAATTAATGAACACAATTAATTACTAACTTTATTATTCCATAATAATATTTCAAAATGCGACATTCTTTGTAGTGTCAGATCTACTTGTACCACAATCTGACAAACACTTACGTGAGGATTTTCTTCTAAACTTAATAAAACTGTTAACTCGTTTCGTTGTTTGTAACTGTACGTTTTTCTACATACCTTTTTTTGTATTTAATATTTACTGTGGCTTAAAATCCTTCTCGAAGAAGTTGAAACGATTCAGATCTTGGATGTCTAGATAAAGGGCACTTCTGTTCATAAATTCTGGATGCCAACAAACAGTTCCTTTCAGCTTCTCCTAAAGCATAGATCTTATTCATCAGCTCTTCCTTTGAGAAATTCATCGCTCACTAAGTATATAACCAGTTATTAACGAAGTTACTATGCAGATAAATATCTGACAATTCTTTACGAATTATTTATAAGTGGCTTTCATTTTTAAGTTATTAAGAAGCAGAAAGAGACAAGCGAAATCAAGCAACAGTCGACTCGATAACTCGAATTTCATGGGAACGTGATATTTCTTCGAGTTACGTATAGTTCGACTTATAAGTAGTTCGAGTTATGAGAGGTCATTATTTCACATAATTCGACATAATAACGAGATAGAGGTTGAAAAAAATAAAATCCCAGTTACAAAGGTAACAACGTAAGTGCAGTCTGCATGTGTATTTCCCATAGGCTCTACATTGCTAGGTCTATACACACAAATGTATCCACTAAAAAATTATTAATTATTAAAAAAATTGTAATGTGTACATAAAGTATGTTCTGTAGTAAAAAAACTGATTATTTAAAAAGGTCGTAACCTTCTTCTGTTGGAGAGTTTTGGCCACTCGCCAGTCTATTATGATTGAAATAAAAATAACGCTAGAAAGCACACTGTCGGGCACGTCACTGGTTCTTTCCAAAAAGATACGTAAAGTTTGTACTGCGGCTCTTGCTTCCTTAGGAGTAACATCTGCTGTCTCATTCATCATTTCATCATCTTCTTCTTCATCCAAAGGAGTATCCACTTCATTTTTTATCGATTCTACAAACTCAGCATCAGTTAACATTCCAGTGACTGCTACTCTCCATCGTCAACAAGTACAAAGTCCTCAAAAGTAAGATCAGTTGCTTGCAGATTCATTCTTACTGTATTCCACTCATTCTCAATGTCCATGTTGTGGGAGGGGAGGGGGGCGTTACGATTCTCCTTCATTTTCACTGATGCACTTGGAAGATAAAAACCACACGACTTGAACCAGTTGGCCACTGTTTCGTTGGTAACTCTTCGCCAACTTTTGTCAATCAACCGATCTAACAATTTAACAAGTTAATTGTACACTCCTTTTCATCTTCAACGTTTGACAGAAATTATTTTACCACTTTCATTCTGTAGAGCACCTTCAAGTTTTTTAGTTGTAACTTCGCTGTTGTGTTGGCCGGCAGAAACTGTACATTTACCCATTTCGGAGGCGGGATAATATTGTGGGCACTGCAGTTGTCAATTAACAATCTAATTTTGCGCTTTCCTTTCCTCACTTGTTTGTCTAGTTTAGTAAACCAAGAAGCAAACGCTCTGCGTTCATCCATGCTTTCTTGTTTGTTGTGTACTCAATAAGAAGACTTTACTCCAACAAAACATCTAAGTTTGTTTGATTTACCTATTAGAAAGGGCTTTATCATGTTCGTGTTTGTCATGTTAGTCGCATGCAAAAGTATTACCCTGTCTTTGTTATGTTTACCCCATGACATTTTTCGTCGTAAGTTTTATCAGGGAGGCACTTAAACTACAAAGCCGTTTCATCCGCATTGAAAATGTTTTTTGGGTCATAGTCTTTTATGGGGTTTGACAAGGACTCCTTCCACTCATCACACACACTGTCACATACGGCCCAACTTTTACCACAAACCTTTTTAAATAAAATTTTGCGTCAATTTTTAAAATTTTTAAGCCACCCATTCCTAGCCTTAAAGTTTACATGGCCTAGAGATTTAGCAAAGATTTCAGCCTTTTTTCTCAACATAGGATCGCCTAAAGTAATGTTTTTTCTCTACATTGTTTGAACTACTTCGCCACACATACATCATCAGGAAACTCAGCTCTTACACTTAACGTTACCTTGATCAGCCCGCTTTTCGAATTCTGCCCTGTTTTTAAAAATCTTTGACAAAGCACTGCTTGGAATGTTGAACTCTGCTGCTATGTCCTTCTTCCGCATTCCTTCATTCACTAGCTTTATAATCTTCAACTTTTCACCGTTCGTCAACGTTTT
Source organism: Vesta saturnalis (assembly GCA_036346205.1). NCBI lineage: Eukaryota > Metazoa > Arthropoda > Insecta > Coleoptera > Lampyridae > Vesta > Vesta saturnalis. The sequence goes on along the minus strand of JARFJB010001893.1, from coordinate 2,048,514 downwards.
CACTTTTCTGTCACTCACTACTACGTAACTCGTTTAAAACACACTCACGCGGAAGCACAAATAAGGATGGCTCTCAAGTTAGACAGGCAGACGCAGATGACTCACCGGCAAGTCTCAACATACTCCTGTAGGTGTATCCTATTTACTGTATGGTTTTTCGACTTACGGAGGACCGACAAGAAACCTTCGAGTCATAGAGGTAAACTTCGACTTATAGAGGTAATTTATTTACAGACTTCGGCTTAAATATTGTTCTTCGAGTTATAGAGGCAAAATTTAAGTAAAAAGTAATTCGAGTTATCTACGGTTTTTTTTCGACTTAGGCAGGTTTTCTCAAGGGAATGGGGAAAAATTCAGGTTATAAGGAATTCCAGTTATCGACGTTCGACTTATCGAGAGTCTAGTGTACCATGATACATTGCGCTCTTTAATTCCATTTGAAGTTCATAGTTATGCTGTTCTACGAGTAAATAGTTACTAAACGTTGCTCTGTTGTAGTCCAAAATGTTGTATTGTGTCATAGCATCTGTAGCTTCACAATTTCATTTTTGTTTTTCTGTGAATTGTGATATTGTGTTAATTTATTTTATAGGCACTATTTTGAAACATCCAAAAAAGTAACAAAGTTCTGCAATTTCAACTTTATGACTATATAGTTCAAAATACTTAGGAACAGGTAGCACAAAGTGAGTGTCTATTGAAAGCTCGCAAAATATGCTATTCAAATCTGTAAGAAACTACAGGGTTTGCCATTCAAAAAAAATTATAAATACAACATTGGGTAAAATGAACCACCCTGTATATGTAGAGAAAAAAGTCTGCAATCTGAAAGTAGAAGTTAAAACAAGACACATTGGAAAAACAAATCCAAAAATTTCATACAGACACCTTTCAAGATGGTGAAACAGGAGCCTAATTAATTGACTAATTTTTTTACACAAAAATGTCAAGAACTTAAATAACTTGACAATATATACGGTAAGATTAGTGTTTAAATCGACAGTGCTCTTCCACCCCCAAATCGTCGGGACACATATATATATATATATATATATATATATATATATATATATATATATATATATATATATATATACATCTATGTTTAAAAACATTCATGCTAATTCCTAGGGTAAATAATATAAAATAACGTTAGTCGGTTAATAAATATTGAAAATGCCTCCTTAAAATGGCCCTGCAAAAGTGGCAAAATCCTTTTTATTACCTCTGAAACGGTTTAAGATACCTAAATTAAGTTTAGAGCACGAATACCTTTATTAAAAATTTGTCAACGCTATCTTTCATTACCTCTTCAAAGGTATTTCTGGTATAAATTTGATTTAGGTATCTTAAACCGTTTCAGAGATAACAAAAAAGGATTATTGTGGCCACTTTTACAGGGCGATCTTTAAGGAGGCATTTTCGGACACATGTTTATTAACCAGACTAACGTGATTTTTTTTATGTTCTGTTTACCCTAGAAGTTAGCGGAACGTTTTTTGAATCGTATGTAATATATATATATATATATATATATATATATATATATATATATATATATATATATATATATATCAGGGTGGCATCGTATACGCACAGAGTTTCTATAGGAGCCTTTTAGAATTTTTAAATTTTTTTTATTAGAGCATATACAGGGTGTTTAGAAGCACAATTTAAAAATAATTTCAACTATACAGGGTGTTCAGAAGAATAGATCCATATCAAAGTTATATATTTTTTAATGGAACACCCTGTATAGTATATGTTTTAGAAATCTATGAATAAATAAAAGCAAGTTGCAATAGAATTTCCTATACCTAAAACCTACCGTTTCAAAGTTACTTAATGATTTTTGAAATTACAGGCTTGAATTCAAAATGTATGGTTTGTTACGTTTATTATTATTGAAACAGTGTAGCCTCTGTCAGTACTTTGCAAAAGGGTTGTTGTGTAAGACAGCATGAAATTTTTGTTAAGAAAATATACAGGGTACTCAAAAATCAAATGTCAACTGCAGGTACCTAATATTTCAAATAACTGCCTTATTTTAAATAGCACACCCTATATTTAATAAAAAAATTTGTTGCAAAATATTATAACCTTTCAAATTATATTAGGGTTCTCTATACCTAACTCTAACAGTTTTAGAGTTATTTTGATTTTTTTTTTTGTTTTAAATATTACATCTAATTTTTCAATATTAAGATGGCCTTGAAATACAAGATGACATCTTTTTTTTTGTAGGGTAACTAAAACTTTGTGCTAATTAAAAAAAACACGGGATATTAATAAAACATGGAAATAATTTAATCACGTATAGAATTTAAAAACTAATTACAACTACAAACACATGCTTCTACTTTAATAAATGTCCGAAGTGGCGTGCATTTTGATGAATACAAAGGCGTATTCTGTCTTGGAAAGACCTATTTGCATTTAATAACATTTGAGGTGTTATTTCTTCAAAGGCATTGCATATTCTTGGCCTTACTATCATCAGATGTAGTCGGAGGTAAGTTATAAACTATACCTTTTATGTGGCCCCATAAAAAAAATAGTCATACCTGGGGATCTTACCGGACAATTTTGCGGTCCCTCCGTCCTATCCATTTATTAGTCAAAGTTCTATTGAAATATTCTCGCACTTTAAAATGTGCCGGAACACCATCTAAATAAAGCCACATCTGTCTTCTGATGTCTATTGGAATATCTTCTAAAAGATCATGTAAATTATGTTGCAAAAAATTCTAAACCTTTGATCGTTTAAATTGCCATTAAAAAACGAGACCCTATTATGTGCGATCCCAAAAATTCCGCCCCACACGTTAACACACCATCGGTGCTGATGATCAAGGGTGTGAACTAAATGGAGCTTTTCATCACTGTAGTAATGGAAATTGTGTCTGTTGACCAATCCGTTATTATGTAACGTAGATTCGTCTGAAAATAGTACAGAGTCGCACACTTTGTCGAGGGCCCATATACAAAAATCAAGTCTTCGAATGCAATCATTATCAAGCAGATCATGATATAACAATACAGTATGGATGAAATTTGTCTTTTAATTATTCTACTAACGCTTCGTTTGCTGAAAGCTACTTCTCGACTTATTTTACCCCGACTTGTGTGGGGATTCTCAAGATGGGTGACAATTACCTCAAACTCATTGTTTCCATTTCTTATAATGCTACTTTGCATCTTCAAGTAAATCTAACAGAATCGGAATTAATATAACTTAATTAAAAATTTCAAAATAAATCGAAAACTGTTAAAGCTGGAGGGAACCCTAGTATAATTTGAAAGGTTACAAAATTTTACAATAAATTTTTTTATTAAATACAGGGTGTGCTATTTATAATAAGGGAGTTATTTGCAATATTAGGTACCTGAGTTGACATTTGTTTTTTGAGTGACCTGTATATTTTCTTAAAGAAAAATTGTATGCTGTCCAACACAACAACACTTTTGCAAAGTACTGACAGAGGCTACGCTGTTTCAATAATAATAAACGTAGCAAAAACAAATTTTGAATCCAAACCTGTAATTTCAAAAATCATTAAATATCTTTGAAACTGTAGGTTTTAGATATAGGGAATTCTATTATAACTTGCCTTTATTTTATTCGTAGATTAAAAAAAACATAATATACAGGGTGTTCCATTAAAAAATATATAACTTTGATGTGGAACCCTTTCTGTGAATACCCTATATCAGCAATGCACATACCGCGGCCCACTGTCGATATTTATGCGGCCCGTCAATGAATTTTAAAAATTGTTCGAAAAACTACAAAAGTATCTTTAAGTACCTACTACTTTCTTGTTCAGGTTGTAAACTGTGTTTTTCCGTACATACAAGTTTTACGTTAGGGTGCAATTGGTAATATGTCCCCTTCTGGTTTGGTAACTCAACGCGGTTTTACTTTGCCTCGGTGTTGCTCAGTCAGGTTTATAAATTATTATAAACGGGGTGTCGTTCGTATTAATTTGTGGGCTTACACTGTCACCTTAAATAAATATCTTAAAGCGTTTTAAAACGTATATTCTTTTCTAATATAACATATAAACATATTAATAATTAACAAAACAAAGGTATTTTCTCTTGCGATTAACGGCTCCTCACACTCATTCTCCTGGGGGCGTCTGTTTCCTAGGTGCGTAATCGTTTCTGTAAATATATATATTTATATATATATATATATATATATATATATATATTTGAAGAATCCGAAAGACAAAATTTGTAATGAAAATCAAGGAGTATACGAGATACCTTGCAACGGGTGCACAAGAAGTTATATTGGACAAACAAATCGAAAATTACATGTGAGAGCTAATGAACTCAAACTGGCCATCAAACAACAAAATCCTTCGTCATCTTTGGCTAATCATTATTTAGATACTGGACACGAAATTAACACAAACAATATTCGATTACTTGCTCCTTTATACAATTTACACCAGCGGATTACTAGAGAAGCCATTGAAATTGAGAAGAGGCCTAATGCCCTTAACAAACGTGATGATAGTTCTAGGATACCGCATATTTGGAAGAACCTTATTAAACAAAATTCAAAATTACCAATAACTCAAAATCTTCCCAACATCTCGGCCAATATTACATCTACATCACCTCTAAATCCTGATACTCAAGATTCTGTTAACATTCCGGCATCTAATACAATTCCAAACTCAACGTCATACCTTGGATCTGCAAATCGAAGCAGAACTCGTTCATCAAAATTATTATAATTAATTAGTTAGTTTGTTTCATATTTCATTACTAAATATCATTCTTGACAAAGGGACATAGTAAGTCCCGAAACGTTGAATATTGTATATTTTCACGTTAATAAACACAAGTTGTTCCGAATAATGTCTTTATTGAATATATATATATATATATATATATATATATATATATATATATATATATATATATATATATATATATATATATAATCTTAATCTACCTTACCTAGTAGTTAATATTCATATTACGGTCCTGTATTTACAGAAGCGGGTGCGGTAGTCTCGATACCGTTCGGTCTGAGGCGCCAGCGCAATGAACTCAAATCGTTTCGGGGTCGGAGAAAATCAATACCGTGCTTATCCTTCAGTAACTCTGGAGCGCTGAAGCGAGCATGTCGTACTCCCAGGAAGCAATACACGCGAAATGCGCGCATGCAAATGCACGATCTCTGGACTGTCTTTACTTAATTAGAACCGGTTTGATTATACGTTTAGATTATTTATCCAACAAGATTAATTACGGACTTCGATACTAAATTTAATTATATACAATTTATCAAGGGAGCAAAATACTTGATATTAAAACTACTTTACAATGAATTTACTTTTTTCTAAGGTAAATCGTTATATACACCAGGTCGTATTAATATTATTTAATACCGGTAAACATGGGATAATTTACGTACTATCTATTGTGTTAATTTCCGACGTATCTTCCTAACTTATTTACAAATGATATCCCACTAGGTGTTTCGCGATGATTATTCTGACTACAAATTTATACAACAGGTCTCGTGTGTACTCTCCTGCGATCAAAGACACCGTGTAATTTTATTGTGTTTGTCTGTAAGTGGTGGATGTATATGTATAGAGCGGGGTCTTAGTTATAACTAGGAGACGGAAGGCAGTGCCCTGTCTAACCCAGTGAACCAAGAAACAAGGTCGCAGGTCTTTACAGCGCTGTAACAAACCTTCACCCTCAAGTGTTTGCGAGTGACGTCGGGATCTACCCTGCGTGGCACTCTTGGTGTTAGTGTAATGTTATAACTCCTGGAGATTAAGCCCGGCGTTATAGTGTTATAGTGTGTTACTGTGTATGGTTAGATTGTATAATTAAACAACTTACGTGTCTTTTGATTGCAGTACAAACGTTGGGTCGCCCGGCGCAAAGTGGTGCGCGTTATCACACAGTCGCGAGAGACACCTCGGTCGCAATCAACAGGTCGGTGCTTACACGAAGCAATCGGTGCGGCGGATTCTGTGTATCTGGAACGACGCAGCGGTCTCGGTCACGATCAGGCAGGTGGTGATAGATGATGAACTGGAGAGATCCCCTGAGAGATCTGCATATATGCATATCTGCATATCGTGAGTAGCGCGGGGCGGGTTTATAAAGGTGCATCGGTGGGCGGCTTCGCGGCTACCGTGCGGAGGACGCCGTTATTTGATTGGTTTGAATTTGTTCTGACGTGCAAAAACTTACTGGTTTTTAGAAATACACGTCAGCGGTGATTAATGAATTATTTGTGGTGTAATATCGCGTAAACTTTTGAAATTTGAGATATAGGATGGTCCGCGAATAATTTATTCTAAAAAGCATACGTAAAGGATGCTGGTTCTTTACAAGGTATTCTACTCGCCGGTCCAAGCATATTGTTACGAGACTAGAAATTTGTCGAATCAACTAGATTATTCGAAGATTCACGAAACACGTCGGTATTATCCCCGAAGGTTCTCGATGTTTGGTAACTCGTATAAATACGACGCATTGCCTGGTACCGGGGCAGTTAAGTTTTAACTACGGACAAGTGAACGTTATACTGATTGAACAGTAATCTGTGACGAATAAACATTTCGTCGTTAGAACTTGGCATCTACCTACGCAACAATATAATATCAATTTTGATATGGATAAACCAGGCCCCAGTAACAAACGTAGTCGTAAGGTTGAAGATGAAAATTGACAGTTTCGAGATATTTGGACCGAAAAATACTTTTTTATTTCATCGCATAACAAAATTGTCTCTTTAATATGCAAGAGTAGTGTTTCTGTTCCGAAGGAATATAATGTGAAAAGGCACTATGAAACCCAGCATCCTACTTTTACCAAATTAACTGGCGAAAATCGAACGCAAAAAATTGTCACTTTACAACGGGAACTAATAGGCCAGCAAGCTATGTTTACAAAACCAATTCAAGATGCTGAAACAACTACTGAAACATCTCGACTAATAGCGAAAACTTGTCGGCCTTTTAAAGATGGTGAGTTTGTTAAGCAATGTTTAGATATCGCCGCAAAAAAATGTGTCCGGAAAATGCAAAGAAGTTTGAGAAAATTCAGTTAAATCGGATGACTGTTCAAAGAAGAGTTACCGCATTAGCAGCTAATATAGAACAGCAATTAGCTACGAAATCGAAAAGTTTTGACTATTTTTCTATAGCACTTGACGAATCTACAGATATAAGTACCACTGCTCAACTCTTAATATTTTTACGAGGTGTAACACAAAAAGTGAGTGAAGAACTGATTGGTATGATTTCGCAGTTATACTCTCATGTTTCGTCCTTTCAATGCAAATTGAGGAGTCTTTTCAGGACACAAATCAATTCAGTCAATTACGGCGATTTTCCGAACTACAAAAAAATTATGGAGAAATTCAATAAAACTGACGTCAATTTCACTTATGTTGAAAAAATTGATATTTTGATACAAGCTTTTCAAGACCGTTTTGTAGATTTCAAAAAAGTTAAACCTCTATTGGACATTTTCAGCAATCCTTTCAACATTTCACCCGAAAATGCGCCGGAATCAATGCAGCTTGAATTGATAGACATGCAAAATGATGATAATTTACGAAACAAGTTTAATGAAGGTAATTTACTTAACTTCTATCGTTGCGTTGATAAAAGCGCTTATAAAAAGTTGCATAAATGCATTGAAATGCGCAAGCTTATTTGGATCGACGTATATTTGTGAATAAACGTTTTCAGTGATGAAACTTAACAAAACAAAAAATCGAAACCGTCTGGCAAATGAAAATTTGGAAGCAATTTTACGTGTGGCGGCAAGTAATGTGGAGCCAAATATAAAAAAAAAATTGTTAGTTCAATGCAATGCCATGCATCATAATAATAAAACATGAAATATTACATTGTACTGATTAGATTACACTACGATTACATAATTACAACAAACATTTTTTAATGTTCTTTTATTTTTATCATTGTTATTCATACTATTTAAAAATAAAATTTTTTGTGTTAATAAGTATTGTTTGTAGCGGCCCGTCCTTGGCTTATAATTTTCCCGAGTGGCCCCTGTTCCCTATAAGTCTGTGCATCACTGCCCTATATAGTTGAAACTATTGTGCTCTTAAACACCCTGTATATACTATATGAAAAAATAATTAAAAAATTTCAATAGGTTCCTATAGAAACTCCGTGGCGTATACGGTGCGCCACCTTGTATATAGGGTAAGTCTAGGATAGATGGTCGTAGTTTTTCTAATGGTTGAAAGCAACCCCGGAGAACTTTGTAAATTATTTATTGCTCAAGCAAAGTCATAATAACATTACTATAACATAATTTGGTCAATTTCGAAAAAAAAAATGAACTTAATAAATAAGAATTTGAAAACGAGTGATATGGCCACCTCTCACTTCAGAGAGTGATGGCCATAGCAAAATTAATTAGATATTTCTGATGTTTAGGAGTTTTTTGTACCTTTTGTCAAGTTTTCCACACTTTTGACAGAAGTCGGTAACGTGCAGTTTTCTAATAACCACAGTTGGCAATGAACGCCTTTAATCAAGTCAACTTTATTTTTTCGTGTGTCTATACTACCTTTTCATTCTTTTTATAGTCTTGAACACCTTCCTTTCCTTTTTTGCAACTTTTTTATCTGTACCTTTGTTCTTTGTCTTGGGCTTTTCTCTCTCGTAAGAAGCATGCCGTCAAATATTAACATGACATTTCCTACCGGTTTTCTAGGGACAAATGTTCACGCATCTACTGAAGAAAAATAGTGGCATTGATATAGGCAGATTTCTGCGACATAAATAGCAGATCCTGGTGGCAGATTATTCTCCCGCTTTTGGTCTTCATTTTTACCCTTTGTGATAACAGCAGGCGGTAAGAAGTTACCCTCAGCATTATAGCAACCCACCAAACTAATTGTTTCTCTCTTTTCTGTGGATGTTACTGATGACACAGCTTTGGATCCCTTTCTGGCAAGTACTTCGCCTGGTCTACTGTTGAGCTAAAGGCCCGTTCCATCGATGTTAAATATATTTGCAGGCTTTGTTCCATAGTTATTTCAAGCAAATTAAAATAGTCTCCTTCCGATTTACGAATATTAGTTTCCGGATAACGGTTTAAGAACGAACCAAGCCAGTCGTAACCAGCTTTTCCAGTTTCGCTGTTAAACTTGTTAAACTGTTGAGCAATTGATAAGCAATGATCCTGATGTCGTCTTTGGTTAACGGAGAACCTTGTTTTTGCATAGATAGAATACGTCGCGATAGTCTTCATTTTCTCTTACTAAGACGGTTTTAATTCAACTCTCCAAGATTTACGTGGGATATTGAATTCAATAGATCCTGGGCGAGCAAAACTATTTCCATTAATAACATTCAATGCAACATAGTTTACCATAACCACGTACATTCCTACAATGTTTCGACTTATGTATTTGCATCTGCAAACGAAAAATTATTTATGAGCTGAAACTACCAAAAAGTCAACATTAGTTTAAATAAAACTATGGGTCAATTCCTAAAATTGTACTAATTCCACGAAAAATTGAAAGGACCATAGCGATAATTCATTCACGTTTTGAATTTGATTTTCGATTTGAGGTATGTGGAATCCCAAATCATCGTACCAGCTTATTCCCGAAAATTTATCAGAAACAGCAATTATAAAACAAGTAACTAGACTGACTTAATACATTCACCAAAGTGAATCAAACAAATATACTACCAGCTTATTTTCTTTTTGCCATTATCCCACACAAGTATATATAATAATATATATGAATTATAATATATATAATATAAATATATATATCAAAATATAAAAAACTTGTGTATGTCCACAATTAGTACTTTCCTGAACCGCAACCTTTTCCATACCATGTTGATCCCATTATATACAGCTTTATGAATGCGAACGGTGAATCTTGAACCATTACAAAGTTGCAAGTTGGCTCCATTATCTAAGCAGTACGGTAAGCAATTCTTTATACGCTTATTTTTATCATGAAAAGAATTTCTGACAATAAGCAATATAAATCTGTAATAATTACTAAATCACACAGAGTAAGAAAACCTGGTACTGCACACGGATTGTGTATATTTAATACTGGAAAGGTAATGTTTAACCATTGAGTGTGCATTGGCACACTTAACCAACTTCTACACATTTACCGGGCTTTGAAAACTGCAAGTGTGTTAGTGGTACTGTTGGCAAGAAAATTCCTAATATCGGATACTTTCTTTAGTAATGAGTGCTTAGCAGTCACAGCTTCTTTCCATGCTAATGGTATAAAAGTTGGCATGTCCACATGGAAAGGTAATAGCTGAAAAAAACCTGTTGATATAGCTTCTAATTTCGTATTTTAAAGCATTGTTTTAAACGTATTATTATATTATTGTACATCAAGGGAGAGAAATGCATTAGTTTATCCGCTGTGCAATTTGTATAACACAGCAAGCGAAAAATGGCATTTCGCTTCAGGGATGTATACACCATTTTTGTACACTCGGGCAGATTGAAGAATGTTCGTTAATAACTTGATATAATCATGTTAATAAAAAATGAAATATGTACCATGGCGAGTTTGACTTTTTGATTTATAATAAACATCTATACACGTGAGTGAGTTTTTATTATTATTTTGTTTTCTAGAAAATAAAACGCATTTTAGTTCTTGTTTGTGACTAAAGAAACGGAGATCAGCTATTTTCAATTAACTACGTCGTGGCTCCAGTCCCCGTTTTGTGATCATGAACTTTGACTCTTGCAAGTGCAAAAACCTTTTTCTACACTGCTTGTATTACCTTATCTTTACTATCTATGAGCGCTCCATGTATTGCAACCTTAACTTTCATGATAATAACTACTAATTTTAGTATCCCATAGCATTTGCTAAAAGTTTCATTTCATATAAGTATGTAATTATTTTAATAAATTACGTAAATGTTTCGTATTTATAAAGAATTCCTCTTTTTGTCCTGTTTCTAACATTTCATTAATTAATCAAAGTCTAGAAAGTACGAAAAAATAGCGCAACCTTCAGATAACACATAATAGGGTGACATCACAAATTCTACAATTTACGAAACCATTCTTGCACTTTTGTCGTATTAAATAAATAGCGCGCGATCCCGCTTGAGGCAGTATTTAGTACCAAGTTTAGCGCGAAAAAAATTGTACGTGTGGATAATAAATATACCGGTGCGTGTAAGTAAATACAGTGTGAATAGTTCGTTAATTATGGTTAAGCGTAACTTTTTAAATAAATAATCGTTGCAGTGTAGTTTGTATCTAGCACGGTAGAAAATCAGACAATGCCAGAAAGAAAGTGTACATTTAATAGAGATTTGAAAAGAGTATCCATTTATTAAAAAGACAACCTCAGATAGTGATGTAGGGTGCTTAAAACGTTGTGCACAGTTTTCACTTGCACATGATGGAAACTTTGATATTGTTTAATAGATATCGACACAAAAAGGGAGATATCTAGTAGTGGCAAAATGTCTTTTTTTTCGTTAGCGTTTTAAAATCAATTTTTTGAAGTGTGTCTAAAAATCTTTAGTGATAGAAGCATAAATGGTTTTATCAAATTTAAAGCAACAAGTAATAGAACGGAGAAATGAAGTATTTTTGCCAAATCAAGTTAATACTATCTAGCAGCTTTGATAAATTAAGTAGAAGGCCTAGCCGTAACTCAATTTAGAACGTCAGTAATCATGTTTCACACCTTGTATAGCCTAATTAGATAAATGGATGCAAGTGTTCCGTTGGGTATTGCTAAAAAAAGAACCTCTGTGGTCAGACGTTGGAAAATCATTAACTGTTTTTCAAAAACAATACCCATTTGTATAGATGATTCGGAACTTTTTGATGAAAATGTGTAATTACAAAATATTAAAAACTTGTACCTTTTCAAATAGTTTGGATACAATGTGATCATCTGGACTTTTCCTTATAGTTGGATCTAAATTTGTATTAGATTTTAAGGGATTACTAATCCAACGTGATAAAAATTTTTTTTGTTAAATTAAGTCTGTGTGTTACGTTGACGTGCTCTTCCAATCAACTTCACTTTTCTTTAACCGATTGGAAACTAATTTAGTTTTTGCGATATCGCTATGTGTATACACATTGAATATGGTACATCATCTTCTACAAAACAAAGGAAATTGTTATGTGCAGTACATTTAGATAATTAGCAATATAATATTAAAATACAAATAATATTAAAAATACTTAGGAATTCTTTCTGAAATTAAAATTGAATAACAGATGCAAATTTTAGAATACCAGTGGATTTTGTTTATTAAAAAGTTTAAAATACTTTTCAAAGGTATATTTAGCAGCCTCGCTTATTGTTTGAGGATTCATAAACATGTAACATTTAACTCTAATCGCTTATTTAACACACTGAGCAAGTTTGCACACTCAGCTTCAAATTAAAACATGCTTGGTTAGATTCTAAAATGATAATCAAAAATTGTCAGCTCATGTAAATATAATTTGACTCATATTATGATAGAAGTATGAGATTACAATTATAAAAGCATATTATTAACCATGTTGATTTTCTAGTGCCAATTTCAGTAACAATGTACTTCTTTAGACATGGCAAATGTAAGAGTATTTCAGTTAGGTAACTACAAACACGAGTGTATTGCTACAGTAAAATTTTTGACTGTAATCGTGATAATGCAACCACGATCTGTCTAAAAATGGAAAATTAGAAGGAAAACTAAAATATACGGTAACCTAGCATCCTCTAAATGGTTTGTGGACTACCGTACCTTGGACCCTAAGTTACAGTAGAGTTTAGTTTTTTTTTATCTTGTATCTCGACGACAACCAAAAATTTCACTGTCACGAGACATTCGTCTACAAACTGCATACACGTATTATCCACCGAATCACACCATACGCGTGGGTTTAATTACACCACGAAAATGACAAAAATTAAATTGAGTCAATGTTGCCATATTTAGTGGCAGAGGAAGGGTATATAAAAACTTCATATATACATATACCCCAATATTAATGCAAGCCCTACATGATTATTTTAAAACTAAATTTTGATATATATATATATATATGATATATATAATATATATATATATAATATATAAACTGTACAACAATGACTATTTTTCTTCAGTAGATGCGTGAAACAATTTGTCCCTAGAAACCGGTAGGAAATTAGTCTAAGTAATATTACACCGATGATCATTAATACAAAGAAAGAGCCCTATTAGATATAAACAACATTTACCAAGTTATAAAATGAAGTTAAATAGTAAATTAAACGCTGTTGATTCAAGACTATAAAAAATATAAGTAATATAGAACCATATATATAAATAAAGTTGACTTGATAAAGCTTAACATTGCCAACTGTGGTTCAGAAACTGCAGTGTTCTTGGACTTGCTAGTCAAAATGTGGAATAAACTTTGACAAAAGTTGACAAAACTAAAATCAGAAATAATCTAAATATAATTATATCTGAATGAGAGTGTAATATATACACGTTTTCAAATTCCTATTCTAGAGTTAGTTTTGTTCTTGTATTCGAAAATTACATTATGTTTTAGAAGTGTATATTGACTTTGATACAAATTAATTACAGAAATAAATTATTGTCAAGTTGCTTTCAACGATTAGAATAAACTGTGACCATCTATCTAGACTTATTTATCAAAGATGGCACGTATACTCACGGAGTTTCTATAATAGCATTTGTTAAGTTGATATGTTCAGGTTTGTATGGTTTGATCGTACTTCACTCAAGTTGATGAAGGATATATATATATATATATATATATATATATATATATATATATATATATATATATATATATATATATATATATATATATATTATATATATATATATATATTAAATATTTATGATTCGAATCGTTTCAATTTCCGAACAGCTTCGAAATTATTTAAAAAAAAAACAAAATCGTCGATTTCTAATAACTCAAATATCTCCGTAATTATAAAAGATATGAAAAAAGTTTCAGATCAAAGTTACTTACTTCGATGAGGCACACTTAAAACTAAAATTTAAAATGGCGGTTCCTAAGATATTAATATCAACTTTCTTATTTTAAATGGGCCCCATATTGGATTTTTACACAATTGAATGGGATTTTTTTTCTCTTTTCAACGATGTATAACAACCTATGTACGAATAAAAAATTATGGAAATATTAATTGTTTTCAGTTTAAATCAAGTAGCCATGATTAACAATTTTTTGTTTATGATTGTGGACCTGAACAGGCTAAATTTTGCAAGTAAATAGTACATTATTTTATAAGGAGATAGAGTGACACTTTTTGTGGCGAATCTATAGGTTTGACGGACGAACTTAGTGAGTCCGGAAAATACAAATGAGCCACAAAAAGTCACTTTGCTACGCATAAAATATACAATTTTTTCTTCAGACGTTTTGTACACTTGAAAATGAAATAAGGAAAAATAATTAGGTTGTGAAAATGAGAAATAGTTAGATTTACTTAGCGTGCTCTGGCAAGCAGCAGTAGACGTTGCTAGGTTTCGTTGAAAACAATACATTAAACAAGTTGAAAATTGTGAAGATTCTCCATGTTATTGTAAGTATTTTATTAAACTGTTTGTTCCTATTTGTGTAAATTAAAATATTACACTGTTAGGAGTATGATGGATTTGGAGAACTATACACCGTCAGAAATTACTAAATGGGCTAATACAGCAATAAATTATCTATTATCTACAAGATCGAGCAAAATCTATGAACGCGATTTTCAGCAATTTATAAAATGGTGCAGTGAAAAAAATGTTAAAAGCTACCCTGAAACCGTCATGTTAGCTTATTTTGTCGAATTAGCAACAAAAAAGAAAATAAAAAGCTCGATAATATGGTCCCAATATTCGATGATAAAATCATTATTGAGCATTCGACATGGCGTAGATATAAACAAATATTTCAAACTTCGTGCATACCTAAAGAAGCAGAATGAAGGATACACCCCAAAGCAGGACAAAGTATTTACAAAAGACCAATTTAACAAATTTTTATTGGAAGCGTCGGACGCAAAATACTTGGCAATGAAGGTAAGTTTTAGAAATAGAATGAAAACAAGTCTTTATATTTTGTATTTTTTTGAGGTAGTTTTGATTAGGGGCATTTCGTTGCGATGAATTGGTGAAGATGAAAGTAGACGACATTGAGAACCTGAAAACTCTTCTACATATTAAAATTCCAGATAGCAAAACAAAAAAAATTAAATCATTTACAGTTGTAGGGGAATATTTCCTAAATTTACATAACAAATATGTTGCTTTGCGCCCACGAGATATGAATGATGGCCGATTTTCTTTGAAACATGGAAATGGAAAATGCTCAAGAGCGCTGACGGGAATCCATAAAATAAGTAGTGTTCCTAGGGAGGTAGCTTTTTCTTAAAATTAGCGAAGTATACAGAATATACAGGGCATTGTCTAAGAAGAACCTTATCTACCCTGGTGGCTGGAAATCCAGCACTGTAGCTGAGTGTTATATTGAAGACACTCTAGCAAGAAAAAAGAGGCAGTCTTGAAAATTCTTGCACCTAGTGCAAGCACTACGAGTACAGAAGTTCATGTAGAAGAGGAAGAATTAAAGACCACTTCCTTAGTACGCAGCGAGACCTCCACTGTTACCTTTGGTGGATTTTATTTTGGAGAAAATGTTAGTTTTCCTCATTGTACTTTTAATCTTTATAACTCTAAACAATAAATTTCTTTTTTCGGTGTTTTCCAAATTGGGTGTTTGAGTTAATAACTTACATTACTTTTGCATCCGCTGCGAGGGGATGCAAAAGACCTTAGCAGCCGCCGGTGGAAATGTCAAACTTTAACGTTGTCAGGTGAAGTTTAAAATGTCATATTTTATTGAAGTCTGAAGAAAAAATTATTTATTAAAAAAATTAAACACAACGATACACCGCGATATTAGTAAATGCTAAAACCATAATACATTACAATAAATGTTCAAAGTTCTGGCCGTTTTCGTGTAGGTACACATAATCGATACCGTTTTACAACACTGTTTGTAACTATTCGCAATATATTTCGATGAACACCGTTAAAGGCCTCCACCACTCCTTCACGTAGTTCCTCTGCATTACTGTAGTGAAAATTACTATCATACACTTTATTTTTTATAGTGCCCCATAAATAAAAAGTCCAGAGGTGTTAAATCTGAGGATCTGGCTGGCTACTGATTAGGTGTATTGGTGGAAATTACTCTATTACTAAAACGGCCTTTAAATATCGGATAACATTGCCAGTATTATGTGCGGGAGCGCCATCCTATTGATACCATATTTGAACATTTTGTGCCAAAGGTAGATCATCTAATAAATCTTCAAGATATGTTTCCAGAATTTCCATGTAACGCTGCGCTGTTAAGGTTCCATCAAAAATTACAGGACCAACTAAACGATTTCCCAATATGCCACAAAAAACATTAAACGAACCTGGTTGCGCCGTGGAACCATTATGGCGATTAAATAATCCACAATTGGAGAAGAAGGATTCGCCAGTCCATCAAACTTGATTTATAAAACCAGCATTTTCTGCAAGTTTATTTAAAAGCCATCTACAACATGCTGTTCTACCGACATTATCATTTGATCGCAATGTGTAACTTATATGCGTGAAATTGTGTTTTTTTAAATTCTCGATGATTTAGTCTTAGACACATTAACTTGAGCTTCAATTTCTCGAGTCGAAATATTCGGATTTACTTGCACACAAGCCAATGCTAATTGCTCATCTTCAGTAATCACGCTTATGTTCCTATTGGGCTTTTCAAGGCATCCATAATGCAGCATATTTGAATCTAATCTTGCCAATACTTTCATGTCCGGTTGTCTCGCTCTGGAAAGTTTGTTAGATATTTTTGAGCAGCAAGACGGTAGTTTTTTCATCACTTCATGTATGTACAAAACATCACATTCTTCATTTGTTGGAAAGGTCGCCATTAGAAATAACTAAAGAAAAAACAATTATTATAAATTTATCACTTAATAATACAACACAGCAATACTAATTATTTACACAATCAATAAACAAATACAACTTGACGGTTAGTCGTATTATAATAAATTTTGTTTTGATTTACAACAAAAACAATTAATATTTACCATAATTTTTTATTCGTACATAAGTTGTTATACATCGTTTAAAAGAGAAAAAAAATCCCACTTAAATGCATAAAAATCCCATTTAAAATAAGAAAGTTGCTATTAATATCTTGGAAACCGCCATCTAGAATTTTATTTTGACATCATTTTTAAGTGTGACTCATCGAAGTAAGTAACTTTGATCTGAAACTTTTTTTCATATCTTTTATAATTACGGAGATATTTGAGGTTTTAAAAATCGACGATTTTTTTTTTTTTTTTAATAATTTCGAAACTATTCGAAATGGAAATATATATATATATATATATATATATATATATATATATATATATATATATATATATATATATATATATATATATATATGTAGAACACACACACACACACACACACACACACACACACACACACACACACACAGGGTGTCCCAATAGTGCGTATTCGGTCGATAGTAGCCTTATTAAACTTAGATAAGTTTAAATATGAAGGTTGCCTATTTTTATAAGCTGCATAATCTAAAAATAGTTTGGTTTCTACAGGTGTAATATAAAATTGGTACAATATAGAATTTTTGATTTTTAAATAGAACACCCTATATATTATTTTATTTTTCGATTCTCCTTATAATTTTACATCTTTTTTATAAGAATGACTTACAAGCTAAATCTTACAGTTTTTGAAATATTTGCAAGGTTAACTAAAAACTGAGATTTTTATGTGGTAATTCAAAGGCGTATCTCAGTTATTTTTAAGGATAACAAAATAATCTTTGGTATAGAAGTTATTCATACATGAGCTTACTTTAATCTATTGTCAAAATTGAATTTCAATATACAGATCACAAAAATTAATTCAATAACAAATTTGAAAGTGCTATATCTTCATTTTTTTAAATGACACACCCTATATTTTTTTAATGTCTTGTCTTCGTCTATTAATCGGCTTTCATTTCTATTGAATATGTTTTATACCTAACTCTAATAGTTTCGGAGATATTTAAGTTTGTTCAATTTTTTTCGTTGATAACACTGAAGAAGAGTAACATTAGTCGGTCAAAGCAAGCTATGAATACATAAGAAACTAAAAAACATATTAACTGAAATACAAACACTTAAAATTATAATAAATGTTCAATGTGACCACTATTTTGTGCTGGCAAACAAGTCTTTGAATAAACGCCGAATTTACTTTTTGTAACATGGAAACATTTATATTTGGAATGACGTCTCTAATTCTTGCCTTCATATCATTTACAGTCGTTGAAGGAGTTCGATAGATTTTTTCTTTAATCCAACCCCAAAGAAAAAAGTCCAGCTTTATCAACTTTATCAAGCCAGGAGATACGCCCTACTCTTTCAATCCATTTGTTTTGAAACTGGATATTTGAATAATTTCTGCTAAAATGCGGAGGAGCGCCATCTAATTGCAGCCACATTTCTCTAAGTGTTTGTAAAGGTAAATCTTCAATAAAAGTTTTAAATTCGTTGCGCAAGAAGTTTAAAAATGAATCTCCATTGACCGTGTTTTCAAAAAAATATGGTCCTATAATTCTTTCCCCAATAATTCCGGCCCAAACATTAAGTGACCAGCGGTGTCGGTGATCAACAGGAATTATAAATCTGGGATTCTCAGTATCGTAATAATGAAAATTATGTCTATTAACGTATCCATTTTTGTGGAAAGTAGCTTCATCAGTAAATAAGATCGTGCTAAAATAGTTGGGTTTTTCTAAATTTTTATTCATGGCCCAATTGCAACAGTTTAATCTATTAATGAGGTCGTCCTCGTCTAATTCTTGTGCAAGTTGAACATGGTATGGATGATATTTACGTTTTTTTATAATTCTATTAACTGATGTTTTTGAAACTCGCAACATCTAATTCTAATTGTCGGCAAGAAACGTGAGGATTTTCAATCACGGATTGTAGAACTAAATCTCCATTACCTTCGTTAATTGCGGTTCTTTCTCGTTCTAAATTGTCTTGGTAATGAATACTGCCTGTTTGCTCTTTCAATCTTGCAAATGCTGAAACTTGCGGGTGTCATGCATTTAGAAATTTTTGCTTATAAATTCGATGAGCTAAAAGACAATTTTTATCGTTTTCACCAAGGACGTAAATCATATTACCAAGTTCTTCTTTCGAAAAATTCATTTTGTAATTTAGGAACTAAGTATACAATACTAGACAAATATTAACACGGTTTGACAAATTTGATTTCTTCATTCGTTTTCGTTCCTCTTTTGTTTTACGCTCTTTTGATTAAATTATTTAATTTTACGATGAATCGTATAAAAACATCTCAAATATCTCTTAAAAGTAATGGTTTCATACAATATTTATTATAATTACAATTTATGTATTTCAGTTAATATTTTTTAGTTTCTTATGTATCCACAGTTTGCTTTGACTAATGTAACTTTTCATCAGTGTTACCAACAAAAAAAATTGAACAAACTTAAATAACTCCGAAACTATTAGAGATAGGTATAGAACATATTTAAGAAAAATTAAAGCCGACTAATAGACGAATACAAGGCGTTAAAAAATATAGGGCGTGCTAACTAAAAAAAGAAAGATTTTCAAATTTTTCAAATTTACGTTGTTGAATTAATTTTTGTGATCACCCGTTTATTCAAAGGTTTCATGTTTGCCAGCAACAAAATGGTGGTCACATTCACCATTTATTTTAATTTTAAGTATTTGTGTTTCAGTTAAAATGTTTTTTTTAGTTTCTTATGTATTCATAGCTTGCTTTGACCGACTAATTTTGCTCTTCTTCAGTGTTATCAACGAAAAAAATTGAACAAACTTAAATATCTCCGAAACCATTAGAGATAGGTATAGAACATATTTAATAGAAATAAAGGGCGACTAATAGACGAAGACAAGGCATTAAAAAAATATAGGGTGTGCTAGTTAAGAAAATGAAGATATAGCATTTTCAAGTTTACGCTATTGAATTAATTCTTATCATCACTGTGTATATTGAAATCCAATTTTGACAATAGATTAAGTAAGCTCATGTATGTATAAATTCTATACCAAAGATTATTTTTTTATCTTTAAAAATAACTGAGATACGCCTACTTGAATTACTACATAAAAATGTCAGTTTTTAGTTAACTTTGCAAATATCTCAAAAAGTGTGAGATTTAGCTTGTAAGTAATTCTTATAAAAAAGATGTAGAATTATAAGGAGAATCGAAAAATAAAATAATATATAAGGTGTTCTATTAAAAAAACAAAAGTTCTGTATTGTACCGCTTTTATATTATACCCTGTAGAAACCAAACTATTTTTAGATTATGTAGCTTACAAAAATAGACAACTTTCGTATTTAAACTTATCTTGTAAGTTTAATGGCTAAGGAGCTATCGACCGAATACGCACTATTGGAACACCCTGATATATATATATATATATATATATATATATATATATATATATATATATATATATATAAGTAGTTATGGTAACAAATCATAAAGGTAAAACAGCAAACTTTCTATTTATTTATGTTTATGTTTATACATTTAGTTTCGACTACTTTCAAAACATCGAATTTGTCTTTTTTGTTACATAAACAGAAATTACTATTAATGAACAAACAAGTTGATTTTATAGACTCACCTTTAACATATTTTAAATATAGAATTACAATATTGCAGCTTTCCCTTATTAATGATTTGCTACCATGGCTACTTGTTTGTTAGTTTACTTATATTTTCTCTTGATAATGATTCATATATTGAAACTCAGATAAATAAATAATTATATCAAAGAAATTGTGGAATTATGTATTTAAAACATTAGTGCCAACAAAATATATGGAATTACGCGAAGTAAGGTTAAAGAATACAGAACACCTTTTTATTATGTACTTACAGAATTTTAAATTTATGTAAACAATATTATTACTATTCAAAATTTAAATATTGCTCAATTACTGTTTTAATGTCTATTTTAATCAATATTACAAGTAGAAGATTGCAGTGGCAACAATCGACATTTACGTGCCAAAAATGCTTCGAGTAATTCCTTTAGGCAGTATATTGATATAACTGCAAATTAAGCTATGTAATTATTTTAGTGATAGTGTTTTATACTTTAAAATATAGTCACAAACTACAAGGGCGTAGCCAGGATTTATAACAGGGGGGGCAAACCATGGTCCATGGTCGTTCAAAATGTAAAATTTTAGGATAAAAAGAAAAGGCAAATGAAAACAAAACTTTGAGATTTTAATTATACTTAAATTAAACTAATAACATTTTTCTTGGGTTTAAACTAAATTTATCCAAAACTTTCTTCACTATGCAGTCCTGATTTTCCTTCAAAAATTTTCGATGCACACTCATCAAACACAACCCAGTGAGTCTGTCATCACCCATTGTACTCCTGAGCCAGGTTTTTACCCTTCGCAGGGTACTGAACGATCTTTCCACGGTAGCAGTAGTGGATGGAAAGCACTTAATATTAGCAGTGCATGCCTTGTTGCAGGGAAAAACATTAGCTTCCTCCAAAAGTGCAGCCACTTCAATGTCCTTTAATTTGTCTTCTGTTAAATTCTTTTTCTTCCACATATTGTACCACAAATCTAATTCTGCAGAGACATCACCCAACTTATAAAATTCCATGAAAGATTCTGCATTATTTTTGAAATCTTTTGAAGCCATTTTGAGCATGCTTGAAGGATGAAGATAAGTTAAAGCAAAAGCAGGTGTATTTTCGTTGGAGAATCTAGCATCCAAAGACGAAGTTAAAGAATCAAGATAGGGATGATTATTGACCGCTTCCAGTATTCAACTGCAGACTCAGATGGTGGATTACTTCTGTGTACTTGCTTTTGAGTGACTCGTGGTACTGACAACTCAACCCCTACTTTCTCTGCGATATCAAGTGATTTTTAAATAATTCATAAGAAACATTTTCGACATCTTGTCGATCTTCTTGATTACATCTAGAATATCATCAATATGTTTCTTCACCATAACCAAATCCATACTTTTACCTTGTAAAACGTTTACAACGGGTTCCAAAATTGCAGAGTATCTTGCAATTATGTTTAAACCTAAGATGAATATTGGTTTAGTAACTGCACAGTGCAATTGGTAGGCAGATTTTCTTGTTGGCATAGTTTCCTTCGACAGATAGATGTTCAAGTGCTTTAACAATGTCAGTGAAGCTTTCTGAAAATTTTTTTATGCTCTTATATTTTTCCGACCATCTGGTCTCACAGAGCCTTGAAAGATTTGGAACCGATTTCCTACGGGATGGCGATTCACGAAAGAAGGTTATTGTGTCTTTAACCGTTGCAATTGTGTTTCTTATTTCTGGTAGCTTGCTAGTATCATGGACCACAAGATTTAGTCTGTGGTTGGAGCAATGGAAAAATAAAGATTTAGCGTAATTTTTTTTAAGAATGGAACACCCGTCAAATCCGAATCCCACACAATTATCGGCGGAAAAATTATTATCTTCTAAAAAACTTTGAATTGCGCTAGCGATTGTAGAAGCATCTTGACATTTTAACTCAATGTAGCCTACAAATTCCTCCCTGATTATTTTTTGGCTTTCATCATAGAACCTTAATCCAATAGAAAGCTGCTCTTTTCCAGCGATATCTGCTGTTTCATCAGCCATTACAGCATAAGCTTTTGCCCATTTACAGTCTTCGATTATTTTTTCTTTGATAACTTCACCGCATAATTGTATGATCTCATTTTGAATTGTTGGTGAGGTATAGACTGCGTTTTTTTGACATTTATCCAAGTGGCTCTTTAGCTTCTCATCACAAGAGTCAATCCTCAAATTTAAAAGGTCAAAGAAAACTCTCTCATTTCCTTGTTTTCCTCTAAGCGGCAAATCATGTATTCCACAAAATATTATGCATGAAATAATTGCTGACAATATTTGTTTATTTTCTTCAATCGTCTTATGGTGCCCTATTTGCAACTGGACATCAACAGGAGCATTTTCAAGAAATGCTTTTGCAGCAGCTGTTGAAGATTTGTGGTAATGGCTGCCAACGTGCTTTCTACAATCTTCATGTATATCCTTAAACATCATGTAAGGTCTTACCATAAATGACCCCAAAACTCCTTTAACTGTAGCAATTCTTGGCGGAAATAAAACACAATACAAGCATAGAGCACCTTTCAAACGACTTGAGTACACCAGCCATGGAGTATATTGATCTAACCAGCGATGGTTAAATTTTCTTTTCAAGTGAATGGCATCAGAAGCAAATTCGTAATTGGGTGATGGAACCCAAGGTCAACAATTCCTTCTTTTTTTCAGAAGGCAAGTTATTGGCACAACTAACATAACGACCAATGTCATTTTCATGGTAGCCATCGCGTTCTTCAGTTTGTTTAGAGGCCCCAGTTCCAGAGACAGCTTCATGTAGATTTGAAGAACTACTTGAGCCTCCTTCAAAAATAGATTCCGATTTTGATGTTCCGACCATTTTATTTTCATCTTCATCACAATCATTGCTTCCACTTCCACTACTGTCATCATGAACTTTTTTCCGTTTTAGAGATTTTTGACCTAAAAATAATAACCTAATATCATTCTTGTTCTTAGTCCTTAGTATAAAAATTAGTATAAAACAAAACTACCATGTAATGATAGCTTATAATGTGGATATACTATATCCGATGTTAATATTTTTTCTCTAGATTAAAAACACAAAATGAAATTAATAGCACGTATAAAGTGCTGTTTGATCTTTGGTATGTGAAAATTTCAAGTTTTTATAGTCCCATTTGAGATATCAGCTGTCAAAATCGGTGCATTATTGTAATTTTTGTTATAATTAGAAGGCAAAAAGTCGGCGTCATAATAATGAAAAAATATATAAAATTATATTAATAATGCACAGAATCTTTTGCCAAAGCTAATAAAAATTGTTTCGCAAAGATACAAGTAAAGAGTAAAAAGCAATTGGCAATTTTGTAAAGGGCTGCAATTGAATTTTTTTCCAAACGTTGCGATACAAATAATTTTGAACAAAAATTAACATCGGATATAACATATCTACATTATAAGCTATCATTACATGGTAGTTTTGTTTTATTTGGTGCTGGTCGAGCAACCAATTTTCAAATTTTGGACCATTTCTAATGGAATGACTCTAAAGTTTTAATTAAAATTTAATTTTCTACTGAAATTATTTAACTTACCTTTTGAAACCAATTTCTTATATCCATATTGTCTTTTCTGTGATTTCTGTCTCTTTATTCTGTGGTAAAACTATTGTTACGGATTTTCCTCTTGTTTCTCAGGCAAAATTTAACACTGATAACTATTCACACCAACTTTATTTAAAACCAATAAAGTTAACAAAACAACACAAATATTCACTTTCTCAATACTTTTTAACTATTCCGCTTTTAAATCTCGCGTCTCGCTTTCTATTCGCCGTATGCAACTTCGTATCCTGCACTATGTACTGTACTGTTCTATCTGTCTTCGTGCCGGATAGGCAATTTTATATACCCTTTTTGAGCCTAGAAATTGACAGAACATTCGCATCGACGGTTCCCGTATATTCCTCACTTGTATCTCGATTTTTCTCGAAGAAAACCAGTGGCGTTTCGTTACACTATTAAATAGGACACTGTCGCTAGACAAGAGCACTTACACACCAACTCAATAGTTGTTGCAAAAATATTGCCCTATGTTAGGATTTGGAGCAAGTTGTGTTTTAACCACTTGATAGTTTTGCACGAACTGCACTCGGGCGTGACATTTTTCCGTACACTGACGATCCCGAGTCTCGTTCAGGCAACTTTTGTTTTAATTTGTTTTAACTTGTTGGCGTTACGTACGTTATAAGAGTATTTATTTCGGATTCTGATGTAGGATTGTATATTGAATGCTTCAAAATATTTCACAATAAAACTACTTATTGAGTAAATTTATTTTAATTAATTAATAGGAATAAAAAATGTAGTTAAATGAAAACAAAAAAAAAGTGACAATTTTTTTACCATTTTTCTCAAAAATGTCCGACTGTTAAGTGGTTCAATCGAACACTAAAAATTGACGTATCCTGAGAGTAAATCGAACACTCGTTTTTATCCAATTCTTGTGTGGGACAATTCTGGTGTGCACCAATGCATTAAATGCATAGATCGAAAACGCTATTAATATATATTTAGCACTATGTCAGTTTTTCAAACAGCTTTGTTTTTTGCTGATGAAATATATTTCATCATTTTAGTGACAAAGGACACGCGAATAATTTTATTTATTAGAGCTTATTAATTAATTTTAAAATGTTCATAAAAGCAACCAAACGACCACAACAACAAACAAAATATATGAAACAGATAACAAAAAAATATGCAGAACAGAAAAATATGTATATTTTAGATTTAATTTTTTGTTTATTAAAATTTAAAAATTATTTAATTTATTTTTGCTCTCCCAGGGGGGGGGGCAGTTGCCCCTCCCTGCCCTTCGCTGGCTACGCCCATGGGCAGTATATTGATATAACTGCAAATTAAGCTATGTAATTATTTTAGTGATAGTGTTTTATACTTTAAAATATAGTCACAAACTACAAATGCAGAAAATAACCTTGATAAAAACTGAATAAAGGACGGATCGTAAATTGACAAATACGCGTAAGCATTAAATTTATTTCAATGTGTAAAACGTAACACGAGCATAATGACTACTGCTTTTGAAGCAACAATCGTAGTTCCCAATCAGTGATAATCGTGCCACAGTTACATAGCGTCATATCTTAAACGACCTACAGAAGCTATTATAAAATTTAAATATTTCTTAGAACAGTTGCAATTGTTACCTCAATATCCACTGAAACTAGAAACAAATTTTTATTAATTAAAATATAAATAAATTAAAAACGAATTTGTCTCAAATTTGTTGTATAATTTCATTACGTACAAATTAAAATTTTAACTGAAACAACCTTCAAAGTGAATTGCTGAACGACGAAATGTGTGTTATTCGTTAATCGCCAATTTGTAGAATTCATCTTACATCTATCCGTATGCATAAAAATACAATCCAGGTTTTCCAATTCATTTATCTGTTATTGTATATTTCACTAATCTAATCTTTATTTTTTAAGTTTGGTTGATCACAGAGTGAAAATGAATGTATTAATGAAATGTTTTGTTGTACTAATTATGGTTTACTGTGGAAATGGAGCCAAAATCTTAGGGATTTTTAATTATCCAAGTCCGAGTCATCAGATTTTAGGTGAGAGTTTGCTAAAAGCCTTAGCGATTCAAGGGCATGAAGTCACTATGTTAAGTCCATTTAGAACAGTATCACCTCCAAAAAATTATATAGAAATATTGTTACCAGAACTACTTGAATATAAAAATGGTAATTATAAAAAAGAAATTTAGCGCCATGTAACGTTTAATTTCAATAGAAAACATGACAGAATATCTTCTGAGTATGCAAAATCAGTCCGTATTTGAAATATTAAAGTCAGCGTTTCTTCACATGACGGCTTTAGAAGATTTATTTTTTAACCACAGATTGGTTAAGGTAATGATTAACAACAAACGAAAATTTGATGTAGCAATTGTGACTTGGTTTGAATATGAATCTGTACTGGCGTTTTCACATCATGTTGCCAATTCGACTATCGTCTTTAGTACTCTAGGAAGTACGTATAATGTTAAACAAATAACCAAAGTTCCTACACCTTATTCATACGTCCCTGGCATCATTCCACCATTTCCTGAGAGAATGAGTTTCACACAAAGATTTGGAAATACAATATGTAATGTTGCAATGCAATCATTAACTTATTTATTAAGTTATTATGAACAGTCGGTTATAAGTCGTTATATTCCTGATGCTCCATCTATGCATGAGCTCATTGAACACGTTTCGTTAGTATTCATAAACACGCATTATAGTATTGAGAGCCCGAGACCGTATTTTCCGCATATGATACAAGTTGGAGGCCTTCATTTACAGAAAGAAAAGGGGCTAAAACATGATTTAAAGCAATTTATGGACAATTCCTCTGAAGGTGTCATTTTCTTTAGCTTAGGTACAAATATTAAAAGTTCCGATCTTTCTCAAGATAAAATTCATGGTATTGTAAATGCGTTTTCAAAATTGCCACAGAAAATATTGTGGAAAATGGAAAAAGTCAATGTACCAAGTTTACCTAAAAATATTAGGATCAGTGAATGGTTCCCACAAAAAGAAATTTTGGGTATGCGATTTTCATATTTGCCCTGTGCTAATGATTATTTTCTGTTACAGCTCATAAAAATACAAAACTTTTTATAACACATGGTGGATTACTAAGTACCATGGAAGCGTTATACTATGGTGTCCCCATGATCGGAATACCTATTTTTGGGGATCAAAGTGCTAATGTATTGGATGGAGCTGTTAAAGGGTATATATACCATTTACCGTTTGCAGATATATCCCGAAACAGCATTAGCAGTGCAATTGATGAAGTGATGAGTAAATCAAAGTGAAGTTGTTTATTTAAATACAAATAAAGTGTTAGTGTCTTTATTTTATAGATACAAAGAAAATGTGCAGTTTCGTTCACGTGTATTTCGAGACCAGCTTAATAAACCACTAGACACAGCAGTCTATTGGGTAGAGTATGTTATTAGACACAATGGAGCTCACCATCTCAAAAGTGGTGTATTAAAATTGTGGTGGTATGAGTACGAATATTAGATGTGCTTGCTGTCATTATTTTAACAGTGTCTGCAAGTATTTATGCCATTTACAGATTGTTTAAGTTGTTACGTAGAAGTTGTAAACGAATTATTATCAAACAAAAACTCAAAACGAAACTTGCATAACTAATACTTCAAATTTCTTTAAAAACGGTTAATTGGAATTCTCTAGTCACAGTATAAATAAAGTAACTTAGCCTCTCAATTAATCAAGGAACAAGATAGTAATGGCTCTTATTAGATTAATTAACAAAACTGATAAGTCAGATAAAGTTTCAGCTTATTTGTTACCAGATACGTTTAACTATTTATAGAAAAATTTCGTAACCACATAATCATTACACATCACATGTATTTAGATAGAAAAGTAAAATCTGAATTATTTGATCGACAATAAATAATTTAAAATGAATGTAATTTGTGTAACACTTATATTCTTATTTCTCACAACAGTACAAAGTGCTAAAATATTAGGAATATTTCAATTTCCAAGCCGAAGCCATCATAGTTTGGGCGAAACTTTGTTAAAAGCTTTAGCAGCCAGAGGACACGAAGTAACTATGTTAAGTCCTTTTCGGTCTAAACAGCGTCCAGAAAATTATAATGAATTGGTCATTCCAGAAATTTATGATTATAAAGAAGGTAAAAAAGGTTCGTACAGTTTAATGCATTCTGATCTCGTTTTATAGAAAATATGGCAGAGGTAATTATGAATATGCAAAACTACTCACTTTTTGGACACTTTGCGGCAATGATGCATCATATGACAGCAATCGATGCAATATTTTATGATCACGAAATTGTAACTAATTTAATTAATTCCAATAAAAATTTGATATAGCGATAGTGTGTTGGTTTGGAAACGAAGCTATACTTGGGCTATCTCATCATGTAGCTAATGCAACTATTGCATATAGCACAATTGGAACTAGTTTCATGACTCAAAAGCTAACTAAAGTTCCATCTCCTTCCGCTTATGTACCTAATATGATGCCACCGTTTCCTGATGAAATGGATTTTACACAAAGGTTAGGAAATACGTTAGTTAGCTTATTTGGGAGGGTATTTAGTCTTATTTATGATTACTACCAGAGGTCATTAATTGACAAATATATTCCAAATGCACCCTCCTCATATGATCTTCAACAACACGTTTCCCTAGTGTTTTTAAATACGCATTATAGTATTGAAAGTCCCCGGCCGTACGTACCTAATATGATACAAATAGGAGGTTCACATTTAGAGGAAGCAAAAGAATTAACTGGCGAATTAAAACACATAATGGATAATGCAAACGAAGGAGTTATTTTTTTCAGTTTAGGTTCAAATGTTAAAAGTGCTGATATACCCCAGGAAACAATTCGTGCAATTCTTAAAAGTTTTGCGAATTTACCGTATACAGTATTATGGAAATTTGAAAAGAATATTTCAAACTTACCAAGAAATGTAAAAATAAGTAGTTGGTTTCCACAAAAAGATATATTAGGTAAGAGTGCACATTAATTTTATGGAACAATGGGCAATTACAATGTTATTCTTAATATCACATAAAAAATGTTGTTTAAAGATGCGGTTCTATTTTTATATCAAATAAGAAGTATTTAAATTTTATTTTACACAGAACTATAAAATATTTGATAAGACTAAGCAATTATTTCGGATTTAAAAATCTACTGTATCATCTAATTCTAGCACACAAAAATTTGAAGCTTTTTATTACTCACGGAGGTTTACTAAGCACAATTGAGGCTTTACACTTTGGAGTGCCCATGATTGGTATACCTATATTTGCTGATCAATCTTCTAATGTTCTTGATGGTTCAGTAAAAGGTTACCTTTTACATTTACCTTTATCGGATTTGACGAGCAAACATTAGAGAATTCTATTTTGGAAGTCATGCATAATCCTAAGTAACCATCAAAGTTTTTGATTACGTACTATACGAACAATGTGTATTTTAGGTATCGAAAGAATGTGGAAAAGAGGTCTCGCATATTTAAAGATCAATTGGTAAAGCCCATAGAAAAAGCAACGTATTGGGTTGAATACGTGTTGCGACATGAAGGAGCTCATCATTTGAAAACTAGCGCGTTTAAGTTAGCGTGGTACGAGCACTACTTATTGGATGTAATGGCAGTAATTTTAATGGTTGTCGCTGTGTCTTTATTTATTATTTATAAACTAATAAGATATGCATTGTGTAGAAAAACGAAGAAATCAGGTAGAAAACGCAAACCTAAAACGTCTTAAGCATTAAAACAATTAAATGTTTATTTTCTTACAAATTATTTTATTAGTAGAGCCTATATAATTCTTACGAAAAATATGTATGAATTTTACATAAATGTTTCTATCCTGTCTTATATTAAATCAGTTATTCGTAATTTTAAATCCAGTTCATAGAAAAAAAAATTGTGAAAAAATGTTGAAGATTTAGCATGCTTTGAAATGTAACAAAAGTGTAGATGATCGTTTATGGCATAAATTATACAAAATGTTGTCAACATTAATAGTATTAACACTAATAAATATTAACCATAGTTAAAAAAAGTAGACGAACTGTTTATTTTACTATACTCTGTTCACTAATTACTAAAAAGAATAGTAGTGGTGGGTTTTCGTAAAAGCGGCACTTTAAAGTTCCAACTCCTATGCACATTTTTACAAATTTTACTAGCATTTTGTGGCTGATTACAATAACAGCAAAATGTACAGTTCTAAGCAGCGTAACACCCCTGCCATAATCGTCTTATCCTTTGCTACTTTCGGTATCATAGTCGTCTCATAAGGGTTTTACCTAAAGTTTTCCATAATTATACTTTTCCTTGTTATAAGTGAACCCATTTTTGCAGTACAATTCATAAATATGCCTTCAAATGGTGAACGTACTTTATAGAGAATAGACAGCTTAATTTACAACTTCGCCTTTAGAATATTAATTGGTCAATACATTTCTAAAATTACCTATATTAAGTTGGATGATTCTGTCAGTTTGTGTATGCGTAGCCTTCGGAAAATACTAACGAATAACCGTAAGGATGTGGCTTAATGGGATAAAACATTTTTTCAAATCATCCTTACGTCAAACTGAACGTTGTAGGTGGATCTCTCACGCATTTAAACCGTGAGGGATACGTTGAAGCTTTACCATTTTACCTACCTCTGCAGTCTTTCTGATAATATGAGAATACTTACATTGATCCGGTTAAGTTCGTTTTGGTTTGTATACTAGGGTGGAGTGAAAATTTTTTTTTTGGAGATATCAAAGATCTTGGGTGTGTAAAAGTTGGTGTGACATGAAATTAGTTTGCCACAAAAATAATTTGAAAATCTGCTGACATCTTCAGGTGCCACAAAGCAACTAAATTTGCGAAAAAACCGTATACTTTAAATTTTTTTTATTACATTGGTAACATTTATTTCTCTTATCTTGGGTGGTTATTTTAAATATGAAAGTGAACTCAAAGAAAATGTAGGGTATAAATTAAATATCTAGTGCTGCCACCATACAACTAAGGAAAATAAAAAAAATAGAGAAAAAACAAAAGTTTCAGTTTCCAAAAGAATGGATTATGACAAGATAATTCAAACAGTCAAGGAAAGTATTATGGAATAGGAAAAACAAATTCTTAGTCTAATTTATACTCAGATTTTTTTTCAAATTTGGGCATCAAGGATCTGGACTTCAGTCTTGATTTAATATATCCGTCTCTCTGCGATTCGCCTACTGTTGCTGCAGCTTCTGTGACCAAACGAACACATCGTTCAACAGACTATGTGTGACAGGGGTAATTTGGAAATGTCATTATATGTTCGTTTGTGTCAAGATAACGTTTAAGTTCTTCTACGCTGATTGATCTTGTTAAGGGAGCCTCACTGTTTGAATAACTGGCATAACTTATCATTCCATAGTACTCGCCGGCTTCAAAATTGATTTCTGGAACTTTGAATCTTCTCTCTCTTCTTGTCTCTGGTTCCTAGTTTTCAAAACTCGACGTAGAGCTAGAGCTCTGATGGTTGCTTTATCGTCAGCTAGCATAGCCAGCAACAGATTCTCCGGATATGCAAAATACGCGTTCATTTGAATGACTGGATCGATTACGTTTCTTAAACTTCGTGGCAGATATCTGCTTAAATAAATAACTTGCCACAAATGTCGTGTTCCATTCCAACATCCACTCTTGGTTTTGATCGCGAACCAAACTGGTGCGTAAACTTTGACGATATAGGTAGCTAAAGTTGTTAGGTTCTCAGAGGGTCTTTCAGATGATATATATAAACGCAGTATTCTACTAGCAGTTGTTAGCCAATGTGAATGCGAAATAGGGCCCGGCTGAAGATTAGATAAATGCTGGGAACACTCACCAGACGTTACAGCTAAGACTATTCTATACAGATAACTCTGATCGTTACTTAATTCCGCCAAATCAACTGCTGATAATGGATTTCCTTCAATTGCCATGTATTTTACAACTGGCTGCATACAGTTCTTTAATGCTCTACCTATTGGACCAGAAAATGAGTTTGTACCATGCATCGCACCATCCACGGCCACTAAGAGATAGGAAGAGGAAGCTCATTTGTGTGTAAGAGGCACACAAGCCAAAGACGTGTTTTTTGTAATGAACTTCTAATTTACGCATTACGCCATTTTCATTTCCGGTATTTACATTAGTTCCGTCGCATCCAATGGCAACTAGCTCTTCAATTTTGTACCCCTTCAAGGATAAAAAATTTGTAATGGCCGCAAATATGTTGGAAGATGTCCCCGATATCAAAATATATTGATTTGAGCATGAGATCTTTTTCATTGTTTGATTGATTTAGCTGTCTAAGCTTCTGCCTCTCTCGTCTCACTTTACTGCGATCTATAACTGATGAAATGTCATCTTTGGTCACAACTCCAAGGTCCTGAAGTAACGCTGAGGACACCGCAGCTGCTCCACGATCAGAGATACCCCATCTATCGCACTCTCGTGCTAAATTTGGTAGAGATTTACGCATTTGTCCAGATATAATCGAAATAGGAGGTTCTGGTGAAGGCTCAGAAGAAGTTGATGACAAACTAAGGCACACTTCCAAGGAAGTTCCAATTTCGGAATCATTAGCACCCTTTTGTAGCTTGACAGATTTTACAATATTAGACGATGCTGCTTCTCGCAATTTCCTTTTCTCTCTTTTCTCCATTTGTTTCGTGGTATTGCTGTCAACGTTTCCTATCATCATTTTTTTAGCACTTCGCTAGTAAAAACTTTCTCTCTAAGACAGGTATTTTCTTCAATTTTTCACATGTACACTTTTCAAAACAGATGCACTTGCAGGTTGCGATATCGAATAAACCCTTCAATCTTCTTTATGTAGCTTGCAACATTAGCTCTCTGTTTATAGGGTTTTAGTAGTTCCCGATATTTTTTGTGGTATTCTCGGATCCTTTCCACAATTATTTCTTTTGATATTGTAGGCAATGAAGCTTTCTTCCAAATTTCCTCGACCTGTGGTACGATTATTTTGGCAACTTCTGCAAATGTGGGCTCCTTCAATTGACCACTAATTTTCAATTCGTTTTTTGTGAACAAATACTGTTGCAAAATGTCCTCGTAAGTCGGAAGAACGTTTGTAGTAAATGGTGCACCATTTCCATATAGTGGACATCGAGTGTTTCTTCCACGACTTAAAGGTAAAGGTGTTTTTGCAGTCATTGCTGATAAAGATTATTTATCTGAAACAATAGATAATTATTTCAGGCGCTTGACACGCTAAAATAAAATCATACTTTCAGATTTCAAAAATTCAGGACACTTGTGGCACCTCAAGAAATAGCGTTAGGGATCTAAAATTTTTAGGTGGTAATCAGTATACTAAGTCACAATTTTTGCGTACGCAAGCTAGTTTAGTTTCAGAAAAAAGTGAAAAAAATTTTTTTTCGCTTCAACCTATTGTATACTCAATTTATCAAAATGACAAGAAGCGTATACCCATTTCTTCTATTTTAATTTCCGTCACTGAAATAACATATTATCTGGTCTCAGTCTCAGTTTAGTTTCATGTTGCTTAGTTTTTCGGTTCTCAAACTCTAAACAGGGTAAACACTTACAAGAGAAAAAAACAAAAACAAAACGTGCCTTCGGCAATTGATATGAAATGTTACACTGCTTGAAGGATATGCTTTCTCACTGAAAATCTCGTGATCTTGATTTCCACTGCCCATCCTAATAAAAAACAATCTAACGGAGTATATGTCGTGCAAATATTGTATACATTCTTACAAAATATGTTGTGAACCAAAGCTCTAATAAGATAGAGGGGCATTTGATTTTGAATTACAGTTAGGTACGGGAGAAATGCACTAAAAATTCAAGTCAAGAATGTGTTAGCTAGTAACCAAAAGGTGGACGTGGGTTATTGTACGAGAACAAAGTTTAAACACCATATACCAATGGCAAATGTTAAATTCAGTTAATTGCGCCATCATTTTTCTATTTTACGATAAATAATTAGAAAATGATGGTGCCATATTGTATTTTTGTAATGGTAGGCAGATATCTAGAAACAAACGGATATGTCAGGCATCTTTTTGCGCATCAGCTACTAATAGCCGTCAGCACTACCCGTTACCAAAATTTTGCCCTACTGAAGGAATTCCACCCTTACTAAGCGATCTTTAACGTGTCGATAATTGTATTGCTGCCGTGACCTACAGTTTTACTTCTCATTCGAGAAGGAGTGCTTTGGTTTTTCTTCATTCTAGATAAACGGCTACCTCGGCTAAGTTGAACGTGGCTGGGCAGAAACCCAAGCGCTTTAACCATTTCACAACCGACGAAGCGATGGTGCTATTGGTTCAAGTTCTAAAATACAATAAGGCCGCCACCAGTAATCCACGTCTATTAAAAACTTTATCTTAAGTTTGAATTTCTATGGATTTCGTATTGTCTTACTAGATCTTTAATTAGCATATCAGTTTATTAGTGAATACTTTATCCACTTTGAATCAAATTTCTTTAAAAGTTCGCATTAGCTTTATAATATGGTTAAATTTGCTTTTGATAGTGGCATTTTTCATATGGGCCTTCATCCGCAAAGAGATTTTCGAAATGGTAGTGACAATACAGTTTAATAATATTTAACCCACGATTTATAGTAGTAGTTATATACCATTGTTCTAAACAAAGATTTACATACACTTTTGAAAATGTCAGTCATATAAAAAGTAAAACATTAATCTCACACAGACCCACGCACGCACGCACGTACGCATGCACGCACGTATACACGCATGCATATACGACTGCACACACAATTGTACACACACACACACACACACACACACACACACACACACACACACACACACACACACACACACACACACACACTCACACTCACACACTCGCTCGCTCATTCCCTCACTGGCCCACTCTCTGAATCACTCACTCACCTACTCATTCGCTCATTCCCTCACTAACTCAGTCACTTACTCACTCACTCACCCACTCACTCAATCCTTGTTCACCCGCCCGCCGATTCACCAACTCACTCACTCACTTCCTAACATATACACACTCATTCTCACAACGCAGACATGGAGCCCTTTGATGTTGCTGATTTCCGTCTGTATGGATGTCGAGGATTAATATATGGTAGTCGCTTGCCCTAGATAGTCAACTAATACATCTTGCTAAAATTGAATTTTAAACATGCTGCGGTAATATCGATATGAATAGGTATACCACATACGAACTTGATGGTGAAGTTTTCCCTTGTGGTACGCGTTCGAATACAAAGCAAGTAAAATTTAATACTAACGACTTATGAGCAACTTATTTCCAACGCTTGTTTTAAATTAACGCCGTTTCTGGTTTTACTATTCATCTTGGCGTTTCATATAAACCACACAGAAAATTATAGGAAATTAAAAATAACAATAACTCGTTCTGCTCACCTCTACTCAATAGGTGCTATTGTTGATTGGTCAGTGCAAAAGATGTGCATTGTTACTTGTCTCCTCGTTTTTAACATAAGGGCCTTCTTATAAATAGAAAAACTTTCCATAAAAATGTAATCTTTCACGATCATCACTCAAATTTAAACTACTTATTTTTTGGCTATGAAATTGTGTTGTTTTTATTTATCTTCTACACAAGCTTGAACGTTTCGATAACAATCATTGCTATTGTCATCAGTGCCGTCCAGTTAGGAATTTAACACGGTACCCGTGGGCTTGATTGCATTCCTAATAGGTGGCTAATGTACGTAAGTGGGTACAACGTGTCAACCTTTCGGGCTAGTAGAAATAGTGAAAAAATGGAGTCGCAAAATTAAGAGAAGACTGTAGAAATAGAGACACATGTTCTCAAGTTGTAACCGAATAAAAATGAAACAAAGATTATGTTTTGTAACTCTTTAAACGTACAGAAGGGTAATATAGAAACACAAACGAAGAAATTAGTACACAAGTAAAGGAAAAGATTAAACCTATTGATCAGACAGTAAATACGTCAGAGAGCAAATTAAAGGAAGTTTATACAGAATTCGAAGAAGAACAGAAAGAAACGTCAGCGACGGTGTCTGACCTAGAAAATGAATTTAAAATAGACATATTTGCGGAATGTGATACAGGAAAGTATCCAAATTTACCCAGTGGTTCCTTTCCCCGTGAACTGAAAATTTAGTTTTACAAAATACAAATAAATACAGTGGGAAACCGAATGCACGTTGGTATGAAGAAGGGAAAGCAAAAATCAGAGCTCTCCATCTACGAATTCAGAATACGAATCAAGGGTCATACACATATCACATGTTGTTCTGGACTGAACGCATGCAACGTTTGCGACCGAAAATTCCGGGGAGAATTTCTTCACAAGTTGTGAGCAGGAAATTACCACATGAAATTGGACCGACATGGATCGCAGCGCGAATTAATACTACAAAGGAACCGTTAGAAGTGTTGAGAAGGTTGAAGAAAGAAATGGAAGAAGCCAAGAACGAAACCAAGACAGATATAACCTACGAGAAAACAGTGGAAACAGAGTTAATCTGCAAAAAGAAAACCGAAAATAAGTGAACGAAGTGGGCTGGCGACGGGGGTATGTTAGAATCAGAAGAATGAGGAACCACTATGAACCGAAGCATCAGCACGCAAAGAAGAGAAGAGACTTCGGAACAGATTACCCTCAACTGGAAGGTTCATACAGCTAACAACGGGTAACAGAAAAGCAAATCATGCACACGCTTTTCGTTAAATTAAATTCTTAACAAAACCGAATAACAGTGAACTAAATCATACCAGCTACTAACGAGTATGAAAATGAACACAAAGACGTGGAGAGTTCACTTTTCACACTACAGATACAAGTTAAAATTGCAAATAGCCTGCAGATGGCACTGATATCCACTGGAAGTTCTGTTAGCGTAATACACGAAGTCTTCAACAAATAGCATTGAGGAAACGTTTATGACGTTTTGGGAAGAAATTGAAGTTGAACCGGATGCCGATTGCAGATTCTAAATACAACTACACTAAACATTTACGATCAGTACAATTTTTGCTAACCCTGTTGTTGTTGAAGAACGATACGCATGTGTTTCAGTGCACCTGTCGTAAATAAATTTATAATACCGGATAGGTAGTCACCATCTGTAATGGAAGAGCTATTATATAAATTAAATGGAACCAAATTCCTGGCATCGTTAGATTTATCATGCGGTTGCTGCCAGGTGCTGCTAGAAGATGAAAGGATTTTAGGTCCCCAAGTAATGACGTTTGAGAGGTTGTACATCCTTAATATATTCTTAGAGGATAATATCGTCTCTGGGACATGTAACTATACCCTTGGGAATCGGAATAAACCCCGATAAAAAGGACATAGTCATGCTGTTTAGGCTACCAAAAACAGGATGCAATTTTTCACGGGGTTCCATCGGAAATTTGTGCAAACCCCACTCAGAAGATAATAAAATTAATGGGTGGAAAAGACGGTATGAAGAGGTTTTCCGAAAAATCAAAGCAATAAGGTTAACACAATTTTTCGAAGACAGTTTTATCAACCGCCACTTATACAGTAGCAATAGGACCGCATCTTTTTCAAATACAACCGGAAGCCGAAGTTTAAACGATAGCCTGTCCAAGTCGAACATTGTCGCATGCAAAGAAAACCTACATGATTACCGAGGTTGAACTACTTGCATTAGTTAAAAATTATTATTAATTTTATTAAATACATAAATAAAAGTTTACCTCGAATAGGATTTGAACCTACGACCTGTACTTTGCTAGAGTACCGCGCTAACCAACTCCGTCATCAAGGTTCAAGCCCCAATCGATGTAAATTTTATCTTTATGTTTGTAGAACTGATGTAAATTCTAAATGTAATGAGAATACAATCAAATTACTTATATTAATGGAATGTGAGCCTGCAATATCGCAGGGATTCACACATACCAAAGCAACTTGACTAATATTAAATTATTATAAAAAAACTTATAATAATTTACTTGCAATAGTGTTGGCAAGCAAAAAGTTCCAAACATTCATACTGGGGTGTCCGACCACGATATTACCGTACCATAAAGCACTGAAGCCTTTATTCAGATAATAAGTCGATTTAGTGTTAATAAAAATATGTATATGTGGGTTGGAAGGTAAACAGTACTATTACTCTTACTTGGTTGCCGATTTTTAAACCTAAGGTGTTAACGTTCGTATATTTTGGTTCGGATGCATTTTCTGAGCCTGTTTTCTTCTTTATTATGTGCCCCCTTTGTATATGCGTAATTTGATCACACCATTATGAAACGTTATTCTGAAAATTTGTTTATGGTAATTTGAGAATAATAGTTACAATTCACGACTTAAAGTTAATTACACTAACAATCAAAATAATAAAATTTTAATTAGTGATAATTCGTGACATTTAAAGTAGGTACACGCGCAATTGAACATAAAAAGTTTATAATGTGTATAAGGTGTCTCCATATTAATACAATAAGTTAATAAAATTATACATGAGTCATTTCATTGATAAGCTGTTGCTTAACATTTTAGGATTATTTTATGTATTCCAAATTAACACGTACAAAAAAGTATAAAGAATGTCAAACACATTTTTAAAATTTAAGAGGTCTTTGGTTTACGTTTTTTGATATATTTTTTTCTATTTCTATATAACAATAAACAGATGAATCGTGTTAATTTGTAAATGGTATACATAAGTACAACTACAGCAATGAAAATCACAGCACCCACGTCCACTAAGTAGTGCTGATACCAAGCTAGTTTTAAAGCACTCGTTTTTAAATGATGCGCTCCTTCATGCCGTAAGACATATTCAACCCAATAAGTTGCTTTGTCTATTGGCTTGACCTGTTGATCTCTAAATATTAGAGATCTTTTTTTTATATTTCCTCGGAATCTAAAACAATTATTCAATGTTATATTTTTTAATTATTCTTAGTTACCGTGGATTTTTTATTACATCCCAAATTGCATCTGAAAAGGTTTGCTCTGTTAAATCTGTTAATGGTAAGTGATAAAGGTAGCCCTTCACTACTCCATCAAGTACGTTAGCAGATTGATCTCCAAATATAGGTATACCAATCATTGGTACCCCGTGATACACTGCTTCAATAGTGCTTAATAGTCCCCCATGCGTGATGAAAAGCTTTAAATTTTTGTGTGCTGTAAGATTTTTTTTAAATGGTACTGATAAACATAAAACACGAACAATATATGTTTTTATAACGAAGGCGCCTTACCTAATATGTCCCTTTGAGGAAACCATCCACTTAGTTTTACATTCTTTGGTAAATTTTCAATGTTTTCCTCAAACTTCCACAGAACTGTATATGGTAAATTTGAAAAACTTTTTAAAATGCTTATAATCTTATCTTGTGGTATATCTGCACTTCTTGCATTTGATCCCAAACTAAAAAATATTACCCCTTCATTTGCGTTATCCATTAATTCTTTTAATTCTCTAGATAATTCTTGCGTGTCTTCTATGTGAAATCCCCCTATTTGTATCATACTTGGGACGTACGGTCTTGGACTTTCTATACTATAATGAGTGTTATAAAGGATTAAGGAAACGTGCTGATAAAGCTCATCTGAAGAGGGCGAGTTTGGTATATACTTGTCAATCTCGTATCTTTGATAGCAAGAAAAAATATAGCTCAAAAACATGCCTAATTCGCTGTATAAAGTGTTAGCCAGTCTTTGTGTAAAAGTCATTTCTTCGGGTAAAGGCGGAAAAGATTCGGAACGTAGGAAAAGGGCATGGGGACTTTTGTTAATTTGATAGATGCGTAAGTTGATCCTACCGGGCTTAATATTATGGTTTGATTAGCCACGTGATGAGAAAGTGCTAACATGGCGTCATTACCATACCAGACCACAATAGCTAAATCATACTGTCTATTTGATTCAATAAGCTGCTTAACAATCTTCTCTTCAAAAAATAACCTTTCCATAGTAGTTAAATGCGTAATCATTTTTGTCATTTGTGCAAGGAATGAGTAATTTTGCATGTCAATCACTGAATTCGCCATCTTATCTGTTGAATTTAATCAGATTAAAGTAATTTAAAACTTTTCTAAATACCATTTTTGTATCGAAGTGGTTCAGTTAACACTAGTTGCTTGAAATTGTTTGGTGGTGATTTTGATTTGAATGAACTTAGCATAGTTACATCGTGTCCCTTAGCAGCTAAAGCTTTTAATAGGCTTTCACCTAAAATATGATGGCTCATACCTGGCACATTAAATATTCCCAAAATTTTAGCCGCTCTTGCTTGCGCAATAAATAAGAAGAAAATCATAGAGACCACTTTCATTTTAAATGTATATAATTGCTGAGCTAACAATTTGAATTAAATTAAATAATATTAATACAATTGAAGTAACCTGATAAATTATAGTTTGTGATAAAATGACACACTTGATATTTTATCATTCTAATGATTAGTCAGTCACATATAGAGTCGTATGATTATTTAAAGCGGTACCTACTTAGTTTTTTGCTGCTTTATTAATGCTCCTTTATTCTACCACTATAATTGATAAGATAGTGCTAGATGTGTATGTAACGATACTAATTTGTTTCCTTGGTAGAAAAGTCATTGTTACTATTTCTATGTACAATTTAACATTCTTTAAATACTAGTAAATTAATTATTTAATAGTCAAATACAACTTACGTCGTTGATTTAATTTTACATTAAGTTGCACTGTCCTATGAGTATGTTTTCAAATTACTACGATTGTAGTAATTCGGTACAATGTATTCCTTTAGTTGTGGTAGTTTAACAAACACGGTGGATTTGAAAAAACTATCTTGTATTACACCTGTATTATCGTTGGATAAGCGTGAGTACCATTAACATCTACGTGAGATTTAAAATATTTCTAAGTCAACCTGTGAGAAATAAATACTTCTACCCGAAAGTTTGAGTACAACTACAATCATGTTAATAAAATAAATGGCTCGTCGCTCTTATTACGTAGTGGGTCAATTAAAGTGTTGCGCATATCTGACAAAGTTCTAAAGTTAGCATTAATAAAATAATTATAGATAAATATAAAATATATGACCTATTTTCAATTTTACCACCTAATGACAGTTACTAATTAATACAAAAATGTGTCCAATCTGTCTAATTATTTTATGAAGCATATACATGTGGCGTTTAGGAACTATGACGTTACTATCGTCAACAAAAATGTTAGATAAGCTTTGAACTTATTAATATTTTATTCAATTTTATCACATTAGTGGAATAGAATGATTTTAACGGTAATCGTGTACATTATTAAAAGAAATCTATTCCCGCCCGAAAACTGTGGGCTATTTGACATTGTCAGTGTCTTTGTTGAAGTATTACCATAAGAGTAAAGGTTGGAACACCCATGACCGCACCGCACATGCACCGTATCACGACCGTGTGGTGTATGTCATACGGCGAAGAATTGAATAATGGAAAAGTACCGTGTAATCCCCACCTTACCGCACCGACACACCGCCAGCAACACCCACCGTGCCCGACTAGTTCCGTTTACTTTTTGACGACACGGTGCGGTGTACGAGATTGAAAGAGTTTCAATTTTATATAAGTATTAAATTAATATAAAATCGCATACTATTAATTATATTTATTAATATGAATGTGGAAAGATTAATCGAAGGGATAAGAAAGTTTCCTGTGATATACGATCAGTCGAACGAATGAAAAATATAGGAATGTTGAATATAAAGAACGAGTGTGGAAAATAATTGCAACCAAGTTAGCCGCTGAAGGTAAGTCCATAGTTTTATA
This sequence comes from Vesta saturnalis, assembly GCA_036346205.1. NCBI lineage: Eukaryota > Metazoa > Arthropoda > Insecta > Coleoptera > Lampyridae > Vesta > Vesta saturnalis. The sequence goes on along the minus strand of JARFJB010001893.1, from coordinate 2,006,318 downwards.
TTTGTCTTTAAATATTATATTTTGTTAATATCAATAAAATACAATAATATACAGTGAGTCCCAGAAGTTAGGTCTAAATTCATTTAAAGTTCAAGGGCCAGGTTTTTGGAGAAACGCTCGGACACGTCGATTTTTATTCTTGACTGCGGTTTTTTAGTTGTAAAATTTTTAGGGTGGCCCAAAAATTACGAAATTACAAAAGTTACGACCACCAACTTGATTTTTTCAAACAGAAACACCTATTTTTGTTTCATTTTCTGAATCTGCTTTGAATTCTGAGTAAATCTCATGTACCATGTCCTATACGTAACGTCAACAGATCTCGAGGAATTTACAATTGAACGTATCAACAATTAAGACCGTATCAAGGAAGGCCTTTTCTGTGAAAAGGAACATATTGGACGACGATCAGCATGAATTTCACTGAATAATTGAGCAGTTTCTGATTGTGTAAGTGTTCTATCACCAAATCTAAGCATGCAGTGAATTTCAATTTTTTCTCGTTCCGTTAACTTCACCATTTCGGAAAGGACAAATGTTGAAATTCGACGTCAAAAATAAATTGACTTACACAACGAAATGAAAACATGTACTATTATGAATCACCTTTGATACGATTATTTTGCAAGTGTTCTTGTTTTATAAAGACAATATTTTTTTTTTCGTAAACATTTCGAGATCTGTTAACCATAGGTATATGACATGGTACATGACATTTACTCAGAATTCAAAGCAGATTCAGAAAATGAAATAAAAAAACAGGTCTTTCCATTTGACAAAATCAAGTTGGTGGTCGTAATTAATTCTTGGACCACCCTATATACACAATTTTACAACTAAAAGAACCGCAGTCAAAAATAAAAATCGAATGTGTCCGAGCGTTTCTCCAAAAACTAGACCCTTGAACTTTAAATGAATTTGGACATAACTTCTTGGACTCTCTGTATATACTTCATGTTGCACAATGCAATAGAATGGAGGTATATAAAACGGAATTCAATATTAAATTAACCACATGAAAATAAATATAAATATAAAACTATTATGTACAAAAAGTGTTATATTTTGCTAGTCAGGTCATCAGAGTTATTGCACGTTCTTGCAACTCAACACTACCTTCTGGGAAATTAAAGAAATCTTTGAAATGCTCTCGCACAGCAAATGCTTCTTCTGTAGCTCTACCACGACGGCGTGCTAATATCTGGAGATTAGATGGCCTGTTTTGTGCCGTATCACTTCTTTCACTTTCTTAAGATACATTATAGCCTTCCCTCTTTCGAATAAAGCTATGTAAGATGCATGCTGCGAGAACAACATTGTTATATTATCAGGCGAGCCTTGAAGTACTCTTCTAAAAAATTGAAATTTTGCGTCAATTATTATTATTACAGGTTTCCGATCCAAAGCCCCAATACAGTAAGGAAACTGCCACTTTTCCCAATATTTTTGAGCTATGGAATTCCACATGTCTTCATTTGGCATTGGCATTACTTCGTTTAAAAGTATCTCCACTATAGCTGTCAGGTATCGTGAACAATAGGAGCAACTATTGATTTTCCCAATCTGTAGCTGAAAGATATCGTCTTAAAGGTATCTCCTAAAACAAAACATTAATTTTATATTCTTCAAAATTCTCTAACGAAAAAGAAGGTTTCTTACGAAACTAAAAGAACTGATTTCGTAAGAAAAATACATTCCCAAGGTGACGGCAGTTGTAAACCTTCGCGATTTAAAACCAGCCCGTTCCAAATTCCGTGGGGGAATAATTCTGAAGACTTACACAAAGTAAACATTTAGAAGAAAATAAATTTTATCTTCAGTGACTTATGACCGACAATATTAATTTTATGTAACATTTCATTTGTTACAGGTGGAGTGGATGATTGTAAAAAAAGATGGGCTTCTATTCGAGATCAGCTACATAGGACCGTTCAGAAAACAAAAACAAAATCTGGACAGGCTGCTTCAAAAACCCAAAAGTATAAATATGAAGACATGCTTACATTCTTATTACCTTATCTAGGCGAAAGGGAAACCATAACTAATGTGCCACAAGTAGGCGACGAAGATGATAATTCTGAAATTAGTGCTTCTTATTCAAGACACATACCAAGAAGATAATGGCAGCAATGTAGATGAACAAACCTGTGGAGAGGAAAAACCTAACAGACACAAGTAAAGTATGCGGTTAAGAGAACCGTCTTCACAAAGTACAGCTCAAGTGCCTGCAAAAAAAAATCAAGTTTCCCACACCTTCACCAAACAAAAAAAGAAGATCCTAGGCCATGAAGTGAAATCAGAAAACTCCCCAGCGAGCCAGTCAATGGCCTACATACTAGCAGAGCAAGAAACCAAGCCAAGTTCAGAAACATGTAAACAAGATCAAGTTGATGCGTTCTTGTGTGGAATCGCACCTACTCTCAAAGTACTCAACGCTATTCTTCAGAATGAAGCAAAAGGAGAGAGTGCAAGAGTTGGAATTAAGACAGTTACAATTAAATGCGAATAGTCAAGAAAGATATTTTATACCGAACTACTCAACGTCGCATTCACCATTATCCGCACAGTCGTCATCATCCTCAATGCATCCACATATTACAATACCGAACTACTCAACGTTGCCTTCACCCTCAACACTTTCAAATATTACAACAGCAGATGAAACTACAAATCTTAATGAAAGTTGAGATTACCAATTCTAATACATCTTATTCTTCGTTAGACAGGGCTGCCAACAGCCAAGCCGGGGCGAAAATTTTTTCCGGGCCCTCTCTTTCATTTTGAAATTGTTTCCAGTTTATGAAAATTATTACAGTATCTCAAAACGACTTGATTACTCTTCCCTAGACATACTACATATTATCTCTTGACCTTGGTGACTTTTTTAGCGACTTGTTGCAAATTTGCGCCCTCCCCCACCTGTTAGCGGCCTTGTATTTAGATCACGTAACTTTAGCAAGCCAATAATTACAACAATCTCTTAATATGTCTGTGTTAAATAAATAAATGTTTAAGTAAACCTACGTTCTTTTTTGAATGTTCATTTACCTCAAACACCGCCAAACGTTGTCTTGGTGTTATTGATGGTCTCCAATATGTATCCTCTCTATTCAGTTTTTCTTGGAGTTTGAGTTCAAATTGGTTAAATGTGTACATCGACATTCTAAAATATTCATAAAACTTCTCGTCGCACTACAAATGAGGTAATAGCGAGAAAAACTCCCCTTCAAAACTCTTCCATGCGTTGTGAACCCAAATACTTCTCAATTTGAGATGTTTTCTTCTCCAATTAACATCTTCTTCCTCTAAAGCAACTATCCCTAATTCATTATGTGTAACACTTTTTAACATTTTATTTCTACGATATAGCTGCACTAGCATCTAAAAGAATACTGAACTGCAATTGTTCAGACAGACAGAATGCCCGAAATATGGGTACACGCGGGCAAGTGTGGTTTCCCCTCACCGTCACGGACGGTCGACTTGCGGTGAAGGCACGGTGCGTGCGCTGTGCGGTCATGTGTGTCCCAGCCTTAAGGTGAAGGTTAATGAAATCAGATCTTGTTATATTGTATTTTTTTACAGAGAACAAAAAATCGACAATTGAGCATAATTTTCTGCTAAAAAAAAACGTCTGTTGTAGTAGAGAACAATTTTGTCGTAGTTATTGAAAATGGATAGAGTATAATAATTATAAGGATTTTGCTGAAAACATTTTTTTATTATTCAGGCTCTGTAACTTTCTGAAATGTGTTGTACCACCAATCTTTTCGTCGGACAATGTCAAAAAACCATATATGTCCCAACTTGATAATTGTATTTTTTAAAATAGTAATCATAACAGAGCTCCATTTCGCATATGACAAAGAAAATTCCAATAGGCTGAAATTAACAAAATATTATTTGAATCTAAATAAGTTTCCTAGTGTATTCTTGGATGAAGTCAAAGATATAGGAATAATATACACTCAGTGACATCGAAATTGCAAAACCATGAAGGAGTAGGAATTTTGTATTGAAATTTGGTAGATTTGTTGGGCTGCCATCAATCAATAATTGATTAACTTTTGAGATCAAGTAGTAATGTGATAATATCACATCTGCCAGTGGCTACCTCCTTTCTGTTTTGTTTGTTTGATTATACTTGAGTACGACAACGCGGATATTACCGTCAATTTAGTGAATTCGAGATAAGTGGAATTATTGGTTTGCGCCAAGCTGGATTTTTTATTTAGCGAAACTTCTAAGCGTGTAAATCGAGATCGATCTACTGTAATGCGAGTGTGGTGCATAGTTTGAAGATGGCCAGCAACTTCATAGAAGAGGAACCCGATGTTTAAGAAGAACGACTGAGCGTCAAGATCGTCGTTTAAGGCAACTGGCATTCAAAGGCCGGTTTTACTCTACTCGGGCAATTGTGAGGATGGGTTTGGTGAAGTAAGTCACCAGGTAACAATTACGACAATTTAACAATGTCAGCAACGGTTACAATGGTACAATGGAAGATCTCATTATAATCCTGAATGGTACCATATTGTCTTTAGTGATGAATCTAGATTTTGTTTAGGCAAGTACGACGGTCGAATGAGGGTCAGAAAGAGAAGGAGTGAACTGTGGGTGTAATGGTTTGGGTGCGATTATTTATGGCGGTACATTACGGAGGTGGTTGGAACATATTTTCTGCCATACCCACAAGAGCTCGAAAATCCATTATTCCAGCAAGATAATGCACATCCTCATGTAGTAAGGTTTTCCTTGAACTTCTTTGAACAAGCCCAGATTTATCTTTTGCTCTGGCCTCCAAAATCTCCAGATCTTTATCTCACTGAACGTGTATACGACATAATTGATAGAAAATTGCGAAACTTGCAGCGTCCTCCTTTGATTTTGGAGGTTTTGAGACAGATGCAGTTTGCATGGGAGGCAATAGCCCAAGACTAGATAAGCCACTGCATACAAGTAATGCCACGGCATGTAAATGAATTTGTAAATCAAAGAGGCGACCCCGGAGATTATTAGTAATTATTATAAAATTTTTATAACAAATAAAGATTTTCTCCAAAATTTTGATCCTTTATTACTATAACATAACTTAATATTCCAACCAAACTTCATCCCGAAATTCCAACCCCTTCTTGGAGGTGCAACTTCTATGTCACTGAGTATGGATGTGGCTTAAGGCACTGATACTCCAATTGAATTCAATCCTGTGATCAGTGGTGTGTACTAGAGGTGGGCGATTATAAATTTGAACAATCCACAATCGATTACTGAAAATAATTTATTTTTTTATTAATCGATAATCAAATAATAGATTCGTCAAATAATCGACTAATCAAATTGTAATGATCCAGACTCTTATCTCAAAAATCCTCATTAACTTTCCATAATTATATCCTATCAATACTCGCAATTTTATTCCTATATGCCTAAATTGCGTCAATTGCACATCAATCCTCCATTTTCAACTCCTGCTAATCCAAGTTACGAAACATTCTCCTTCCACTCGTCCCTGTCCCCATAACACCTCAAACCTGAAATCGCTCTCTTTCAAGTTAGATATCAAACCAGCCTGATCCTCTAGTTTCCGCCAACCTGATATGCTAGAATACCTAACATTCAAATACACCACCAATACACGTTCACCCAGGCGTCAAAACATTCCAGACGACACACATAAACAAATTGCACGCCAACAGTTCGACATAGATCCGAACTTGCAGGTTCTCGAACCGTGTGTGTTAGTTTTTCATTGCAAGCATTAGTTAACTAGCGTAGAGCAGGCAACGTGCTTTCTCGGATTATCGGTCAAAACCCCACAACTCAAAACCTTCTCCTTTTCCAAGCTCTCGGTGAAAACTACACAGCTCCAACCCTCACTAACATAGGCGAAAGCCCCAAGTTATCCCATAAACATTCCTTTTACCAGAACAATTATACACACTTGCACAAAACACACCACAAAACATACTAGAGATTCAACCCGTATATACCGAGATCATATTTTATGTCCTACTTATTTTCTTTACTCCTAAAATCAAATTGAGTTTGCGCTATTGTAAGAAAATTTTTAAATAACCATAAAATTTTATTCTTTTGAATATAAATTTACATTATAAAAATCCCAGAGATCAATTTAATTTAAAGGAACTTGATAATAAAGTTTTGTTACACGTCCAAACCGCACTAGGCGTCGTGTATGCTTACCGAAATAAGCGGGTTACCAAGCCAACTACAGTTGAAATGGGCGTGGTGGATATAATGAGTAAAATGATTGAAAAGTAGTTTCAAACACCTTACACTTACCTTTAATCTACAACTCACAAAGCGCAGTCCGGGAAAAATTGTCTCTAGGTGCCACCACGATCTTCAATTTTGCTAAATAAATAGTGTCAGGCGGGATGGCAAATTAAGCCTATCTGACTGTGGAAGATAGGATTGCAACCTAATCAGTACAGCCATTCACCATTCAAATTCATTCACACTTCAAAATAAATTGATCCAAAAGCTTAAGAAAACTCTGAAATACACGGATCGTCGTAAAGTTATTGAACAAACCCTGTACAAATGAAAATTCCCAAACCGTAAGATGTTAATTTGACCTATCATTAGTATACCTGTAAATTTATATTTCTAACTGTTGTAAAACTTATAATTAAATAAATATTCCCAATTTAAAAGATTCCTAATTAAAATAAACGAAATCGATTTAATAATAAATTGTTATCTCAACAAAATGCTTGCTAATTGCTGGATAATTCAAACCTAGAGAGGTTAGTACTTGTATCATCAATAATATCTTTATATTTTATTAATTTTTATCTTTAAAATCGTATTTAGGCATTCACTAATAGGTTTAAACTTTAATACTTTCAAAACTGTAATTTATGCTGCATAAATAAATAGTAAGTACTTTGTTAGTAGAGTTCTGCTTCGCTGGACTGTCAAATATTTTTAAGCTAAAATGAAATTCGAAAATGTGCAAAGATTAATTTCACTTATTAGAAGACACACAATTGACACAAATAAACGACAAAATAAATTTAACAGTGGATATATTGACAAATTTGCATGTAAATATATATAACGGCGTGGTTTAAAGAAACCACCATACACATCAATACGTTAAGACTAAAATTATCCAGTTCCTAACACTAAAGATAACAAAATAACTAAAGTTAGATTACCTTTCTTTCTTTGAATGAACCGTAATTAACGGAACAATAACAAAAAAAATGTACTTAAAAGATAATCGCACTGGTTTCAATAAAATTTCAATCTAACTCTTACGTATTACATTAATTAATTATTTTTCAGTGCGGTAGTTGCAGTCCATATGATCTGTTTTAGGTAATCCTTTTTAAATTCCTAGATGTGCTATACACAAAACACGTATTCGCCCTACGCACTCGGCTGTAGTACTGACTAACGCAGAACCTATGGTTTGTTCACTCGCAAACCGGGTATAAGAGCTCTTTAGCCTAACATCACATCCTGTGATGTTTGCCCTTCAAAACTTTTATTACAGTGAAAAATGGTTACTTCCATATACATATTACTGTTCTTATTTGTTTTTATACAATCAATTCGGTATTGCTAACGGTTGTACACATTCAATGTCAATGATGATCACCAATATGTTATCTAAGTTTTACAAACATTTATTTCGTTCACTTAAAGGGTTACCTTCGGTTGTCTTTATAAGAATATTAGGTCACGAGTCCCACAATTGAACACTAATAACAAAATATTCGGTGTTTGCCCAATCACTTTTTATTTCTTGAAGAAAATCACTAATGTTTTTCTTCAACTCACAATATATTAAATTATTTATTTATGAATACGATTTATCCTCATTATGCGTTATGCAGTCGTTATACATGCTCTGGTAAAAATATAATTTTCACAAATAAACTTCCACACTAACCATTCTAACGGTTACGCAACGCGCCCGCCACCCTTATTCAAGCTCTGCTTGAACTATCTAAAACCTCTAACTTACTAACTCCTCAAATTTGACACTCGTTTATATACCTTCTGGCCCCCATATTGCCAATATGTCACAATATACTCGCGCTAAGATCAAAATTCACCCATTAGAATTGTGTATTTCGTGCGTTTCTTTGCCGTGTCGAAGGTTCCAGCGTGAAAAAAGACGCGAACGATGCGAAATATACGTAGCCATCTTGAATTACTTTGTAAATTTACTAAAAGCTTTCCGAAGAAATCATCAATTCCAGTTACATTCACACAGTACATTCTCCAGATCATCTCTCAAATTTTTATGCAAATCTCACATGTGGGCAAATCCTATTTCCGCACAATTTAGATTCGTTCTTGAACATCCATCGAATTTTCTTCACAATATTAAAAAAATTTCCGTAAACAAAAATATGCATCCATATTCCTTACTGCACGTTAATAAAATATCAATATATCAATAGCTCACTCACTCATACGTCTACACCCATTTCTTTAGTCTAAATTTCTTTATACACAGTAGCAAAAATACCAGTAGTTTTACCAATGCCGCATCAATAAAAATTTACTTAAATCATTATTTCTCAACCAAATTTAACGCTTTCAACACGAAAATCAAACTACAGCATTTAAATATTCCTTCACACTATAACCAATACCTGACTAAATTCTAGTGGCGTAAAAATTACACCAACTTACATTATGCATACACAAAAAAAATTCTTTTCATACAAAGTCACTTCAGCTACATTCAAAGCACGTTACATACGATATCAAAATACTACGCATACACGGTGCATCAAAATAACCTTACAATATGTACAATCGCATTGAGTTTAGCAAATTTAGTTAAACAGTTCATAATAACAAAACGTGAAGATTCCACGAATATCAAATTATTTTATATTACAGTAAACTTACATACTTAAAATTAGATGGGTAAAATTGTTTTCTGTCGGAACTAAACGTATCAATTGCCCACATTCTTTCTTTCCTTTATCATAGATTCTACTACATTCAGCCAAGTTTTACGCGGCCTACCAGGCCCGGCCTTTCCCCTAACCTCACCCACATATATTTGTTTCGTTAATCTTGCGTTGTTCATTCTCTCAATGTGACCAAACCAACGTAATATACAACTTTTATATCTATCCATCATCGTCTTTTCCTCACCACACTCCCTCATTATGCATTCATTTTTTATCTTGTCCCTTCTCGTTTTACCACATGCGCTTCTCAAAAATCTCATACCCACGGCATTTATTTTTCTTTCGTGCTTTTTTTGACATACCCATGTCTCACTTCCATACAGTACTGATGGGACGAATACGCCATTATAGATTGCTCGTTTCGCAGCTAGGCTCATGCTTTCATTTCTCATTATCGTCCACATACTTCCAATCACTTTCCTTCCAGCATTGACCCTTCGTCCAATCTCGCTCTCAATTGTACCATCTGCAGTAAACATTCTACCGAGATATACCAGCTCGTCCACTTGCTCCACAATTTCATCTTGCAGAGTAAATACTCTACTCTCCTTTCCACCTTCCCGATTGAACACCAGAATCTTAGTTTTGTTCACATTTACCTTTAGGTCCATGCTCTCACACTGTATCAAACTTCCTCAGAGCGGTTTGCAGCTCATCCGCACTGTCACTTAATAAGACTGTGTCATCTGCATACACCAGGAGTCGTACATTTACGTCACCAACCATTACACCATTTGCATCGTTACATGCTTGTCTAAGACATTTATCCATGTATACATTGAACAACCACGGTGACATCACACAGCCTTGTCGCACTCCTTGCTCAATATTAAAGTATTCACTCACATCTCCTCTCACCCTAACACATGCCCGACTATCGTTGTATACTGCCCTTATTCCATTTATTAGACCTTTATTTACGCCATATTCATTTAATATTTCCCACAGCTTCTCTCTATTCACTCTGTCATATACTTTCTCCAGATCTACAAACGCACAGTACAACTTCCTTTTTACCTTTAAACATTTTTCGATCACCTGCTGGAGAGCAACCATCTGATCGACACATCCTCTCCCTGGAATGAAGCCACCTTGCACATCCCACATCTTAGATTGTGTAGTTTCTCGTACTCTATCAATCAGTATTCTTCCAAATACTGTACCAGGTACGCTGAGCAAGCTTATTCCTCTGTAGTTCTTACAATCACTCTTGTTCCCCTTACCCTTATACAATGGTACAATGATCGCGCTCTTCCAATCACTCGGCACTTTTCCACATATAAGGCATACATTGAATAATTCACGCGATCTTCGTATAAGCTTTGTACCACCATACTTGAGCATTTCACCAGTGATTTCATCTACGCCTGCTCCCTTCCCGTTTTTCAACCTTCCTACCGTTTTCTCTACCTCATTTATTCCAATATCCTTCTCAGTTTCATTCATCATTTCATCTGTATTCTCCTTATTTAACCCTTCAGTCTTACGTTCCTCACTACTGTACAGCTTTCCGAAATACTCTTGCCAGCATTTCCTCACTTCACAATCGTCCCATACTATTTCGTTTCTATCATTCATCACTCCTTCAGCGTTCTGTTTTGGGCCACGTTTTGTATTTTTGACCCATTTCCAGAAGAGTTTTTTGTTTCCCTCAAAATCATTCTGCATTTTCTCTCCTTCCACCGCCATCACTTCCCCTTTACTTATTCTCACTGCCTCCTTCGCTTCTTTGTTTCTTAATCTGTACACCTCATACAATCGTTTCTTCTTACTCTCATTTTTTGCAGCTATCATTGCCATATACGCATCTTTTTTCTAACTTACTGCCTTTTTTACCGACTCTTTCCACCAAGCACATTTTTTCTGTCTACCTACAATCACTCTTCCACATATTCGCACGGCACAATTGACAACAGAGTTTTTCAAGCTTATCCATGCACTTTCAACGTCAGTGTGTTTTATTTGTTCGTTCCACACTGCTTCATTCACATTCAACTCTTTATTCACAGCATCTGCGTAGTTCATTCTCGCACCATTATCCACTAGTTTGTCAACCCTAATTCTGGACGTTCGCACTACGTTTGCTTTCCTTCTCTACACCCACTTTTTCACTAAACACACTCTCGATACAACCAAAAAGTGGTCCGATCCACACTCCGCTCTGTGCATTACTTTTGTGTCTTTCACCAGGTTTCTAAGCCGTTCATCATACACTATCAAGTCTATCATACTTTTAGATTCACCTCTTTGCCATGTATACATATGCACTAGATTGATTCTTAGACACAGATATTAGGGAGGCTAATCATTTGATTTCAGATAGGATGTACCTGCCAGCCGGGTGGTTTCGGCCACCGACGTGCACCGGTGCCAAGAGGACTTCCTAACCTCAACGGGTCTCAGTAACTTCAGAATTAACTTTTTATTTTATCTAGCTTGTATAATTTAAGTTTCAAATTTTGTTTATTCTTACTAGCCTTGTACACATGATAAATCTTATTTGTGTTTTGAATAAATATCTGTTGTAGTATAATTGAATGATTTCATTACGACTCAGTAAGCCGCGAACAAAAATTAAATATCTGGTGTGAAACGGACTCGCACACGCACACGCACACGCAAACGCACACGAACACGAACACGGACACGCACACGCACATGCACGTGTGTGTGCGTGTGTGTGTGTGGGTACGTGCGTGCCTGCGTGCATGCGTGCGTGCGTGCATACTTGCGTGCGTGTCTGCAATGAATCGTTCATTCGTAATATCTTATTACATTAAAATTTGGCATATGTGTTTAAGACCTAAATGTCCAGACTCCAGTGATTTGTAGTGATGGTGGAGCGGGGCGAAAAGCAACCGAGGTCGACTTAATTTCTCTCTCGGTCGCAATAACCGAAAAATTTGAAGAGCGATTGCTTTAATGGCTAAACCTCAGTTAAATTTGGTGGAGGTCGCCGAAGAAATTACGGGGTAATATAAATAACATGTAACAATGTGCGTAAAACGATCCGTAAATGAACGTAAAAACTGAAAGAGATAAAAGAATTAAACCATCGACCATCACCACATGATATGAATAGTTAAAAAAATGTTACTTATGGAGTCGTAATAAATAGATACACTAAGAAATGAAATAAAGAAAAAAAACTTCTTTTGTATTAATTGGCCTATAGTGAATTACGTTCTACCACGACTGCCTTAGATGGTGTAATTAAACTTACGTTCGTAACGACGACATAATCAAACTCACCACGTGAAACACATTACCTATTTACCAACAATAAACACGAAAAAAGAAGCGACGTAAACCTTGCTAAACATGTACAACGGAGTAATAAACTATTGGGTTACAGGACAAACAACCAGTACAGGTTGGTAACCCAAAACAAATGTGGTTAACAACCCTCAATGTAAAATGGGATATTATTATAGTATAACATGTAATTAATAACAGTTATATGTTATATTCCCACCTGCATGTATCAAAAATTATTTTATAAATAAATTTCTTTGTTTTTATTTAAGAAAATTCAGTGACAGGCTAGCGAAGAAGAGGTTTGTAGTTGTGTTCTTTGAAAAAGAGACATAGTGTCTTCAAAACCTAGAACGTTCATATACAACTACACCACGAATCAAATCCATATAAATTTAACCGATGTATATATATATATATATATATATATATATATATATATATATATATATATATAGTGAGCGGCTCAATTATGGAATAAATTCAATAATTCTTAAATCGGCAACTTCAGAGAAAAATCCCGATACCCGTCGATTTTTATTTTTAGACGCGTGGTTGTTCAGGTTATTAATTTATTTTTGAGGTTACCTATGTAAGCGTGATGACGTCATTGATGATTAAGGGCGTATCTTTGAGTTATCTACGTAGCGATGAAACAAAAAAGTGCCAATGTCAAACAAATTATTAAAAAAATTCTGTCACTGTTAGAAGTACACGTGCTAAGTTGTGTTTAGTTTGTGCCATTTACTGAGATTTGGGACAGTCTATTTGTCAATAAAATGAGTGAAACTAAGATTAAATATCGCTGCGTAATAAAGTTCCTGACAAAAAATGGTCCAAATCAATTCATGAAAGAATGATTGTTGTATATGAGGAAGATGCACCATCGTATTTTTAAGTAAAATATTGGTCTAAACTCTTTTGAAGGGGTCGAGAATCAATCAATGATGACCCAAAGTCCGGACAACCCGCTGAAGCTCGTACTGAAGACATTGTGCGAAAAGTCGAAAATTTGATACTGAAAGATCGGCGTGTAAGGATCTCTGTCATCTCCAATGAAGTCGGTATATCCGAAACAAGTGTCTTCAAAATTTTGCATGACGATTTGGGTATGAAGAAGGTGTCTGCATGGTGGATACACCTGAACAAACACTGTACAGAAAAGGAGCTTCTCAAGAAAATTTGGCCGAGTTGGAGAGAGGCAAACAGTTTTATTCTCAAAATATCACCGAGGATAAGACTTGGGTACATCACTGGACCCTTCCTACTGAACAAGAATTCATGCAGTGGGTTCTAAGGGTTTTTCACCACCAAAAAAGGCCAAGACACAATTTCCTGGAAAAAAACTGATGGAAACTGTTTTCTGGGATGCTGAAGTTCTCTTGCTTATTAATATATTTAAAAATGCTCTGGAGAAAAAACACCCGAATTCTTGCTGCACGACAATTGTCGGGTTCATAAGCCAATCAAAGATCAGCAGTTAATCAATGACTGTGGGTTCATAGTTGACGTTTGATGCGGAAGGCATGCCTGGAGTCGACGCGCATGCGTATTTCAATATTCGCGCGAAATTCTAATTGTTACGGTGAATCGGATTTTACCTTGTAAGACCCTTTCTGGTATAGGTCTAACAAGAATATTCCACTATGTGGATTTAAGTGCTCTTTCGGCTAAACTCAGTTGAAGTAGGGAGGGGTTTTGGTTGACTCTTATTCTGTTAAATAAGTTTTGGGACACCTCAGTTTTAATACATGTATTTGAATTTTGAAAGATTAAATAAACTCTTTTGTACATATAATAAATTACTGTAAATCTATCAAAATAAACATTGTTCTGGAAAAATGGAAATAAAATATTAATGGTATAAAACTAAAAACTAAATAAAAACTCCTATTCTGGCTGGTGGGTAGGCCACCCAATACACCTCTCGGTCCTGTTGGCCACGTACGGACGGAATCTATACTGGCGGTTCCCTCGTTTTATTTTCGTTGGTATAACTGTAATGAGAATTACTTTTGATAAAAATATAAACAACCACCTGCTAATTTCAATCCTTATAGTTTCACCCCAAAAAGTGTTGTTTAACTGTTGTGCGATTGTGAGAGTGTTTTATACAAGGATTGATTGTCTCTCAGGTAATTTACTTTTATAATTTTTAAATGCAAAATTATTAATACAAGATTTCTCCAATGGAAATCACTGTCATATATTTGAGTACTGGTTGTTATTTCGTCGTTATGATATACGGGATTCCGTTTGTCAATCTCTTTACAAAGTTACGGTGGTTTTATTGATAAGATTATCGGAAGGTCGTCTTTATCATTCGCAACGGAAACGTCCTTGTATATTAAAAGGTATACAATAATTTAACGTGATTGTCAATGAATGTTTATAGTGGAAAATTGTAAAATTTAGTTAACCAGGTTTCTCTTAAACGCGACTTATTATTTTACTTTAATGTAACGTGAGAATATACTAAATTTTAACTCGATATTACGGTCGGTATAACAACAGCTGTTGATTTATGATAGCAGGTCAATGTTATTGGTTTCAATGTACTGAATATACGTAAACGAGAATGAAATTAAAGGGGTTTGTAAATTAAGGATCTTTAAATAGGATTATGGATGGTTGATTGAAATTCTGGATTAGAATTTCTTTTTATTTAATTGACAATGACTTGAATATTTCCAAACTAAACTTCTTGATTTTACTATGATTATTTTGAATCGGTTACGTTTAATAAAACAGTATTTTTTTGGAGCAGGTTTGTTTTCAAGTGATTTCGGATATGCTTTTATATGTTAGAGATCGGGACTTATACTGGGGTAATTATAGGAGATTCGATGAATAGCTCCCTTACAGTCCAAGTTAGGAAACTCAGAACTAGACAAAGTAACTTTTAATGATAGGTAATTAACAGGATAAGCTCCCTTGCAGTCCAAGTTAGAAAACTCAGAACTAGACAAAGTAACTTTTAATGATAGGTAATTAACAGGATAAGCTCCCTTGCAGTCCAAATTAGAAAACTCAGAACTAGACAAAGTAACTTTTAATGATAGGTAATTAACAGGATCAGTTATCTTCCTTCAAAAAGAGCCTATCTAATCAGTGATCCTACAGACGTCGCTAAAATGCCTCGCCAACTGAATAGGACCGTAACGTCCTTAGGAGACCACCGAATTTCGTCAGCAGTTTTTCCTAAGTACGGTACTAATAGCTAGTTCCTTTCAAATCGGAATTTATATAGGTGAACAGGTAATGTCAACGTATTTTCTTTTAAATTAAATTGTAGTTCAGTTTGGAATAATTAACAATTTAAGTATACACTGGATGTACTTTAAGAGTCGGTCAGGTTATGAATTATTCTCGAAAGGAGAATTTTTACGAAGTGCAGGATTTCGGATTTGTAATAAATTCTATCAGGTAATAAATTATTATTGGAACGGATTTGTAGACGATATTCTACAGGAAATATACGAAGATGAGTATCGTAGACAAGAATGCTAAATTATGTGCAAATTTTCGGTTTTATACCTGGTCTGGACAGGGGTTTAGGTGGGACGGAACGCGATGGGTTTGCACATCCACAAGAGGGGATCCTGTGCGCACGCAAAATTGTCGTTTTGTTATCATACCGGGATTCTGAAAGCGTAAATGAATTGTTATTTACAAATTATCTTTATAATTTCTTTATTTTAAAATTTATTTCGCTCACCGTATTTCTGGGTCGTTACAACCTTGGAATAACCCTCGTAGAAAAATATTTTTTTTTGTTCTCTTACGTGCTTTTTTTCAGGGCTAGGTAGATAACATAAAAATACGCCCTCGTATATCAAATATAGTATAATATAATAGATAAATAATTAGTAATTTATTATAAGGTCGTAGGTTCAAATCCTACTCGAGGTAAACTTTTTATTTATGTATTTAATAAAATTAATAATAATTTTTAATTACATATTTACCCTTGAACTTATTCGTTCATAACAAAACTTATAATAAATTAATATTAGTCAAGTTGCTTTAGTATGTGTGAACCCTCTACATACATAAAGACAAAATTTGCATCGATTGGGGCTCGACTCTCGATAGCGCAGTTGATTAGCGCGGTACTCTACCAAAGTACAGGTCGTAGGTTCAAATCCTACTCGAGGTAACCTTTTTATTTATGTATTTAATAAAATTAATAATAATTTCTAAATAATTAGTAAATTAAAAAATGGAATAATCTTGCTTATGTATACAAAAGTATAACTTGGTGAACTATCAACAAAAAAAAGATATAACATTATTCTAAAATACAAAAACCGTGTACATAATATTATTAATGGTTTCGTCTGTAGCTTCAAAGACATGTCAAAGTGATGAAATTATTGTCATTTGACTGCAGATGTTCCAAGTCATAAGCACTGATGGTAAAACTGTAACCGGCTTCATTACCTACTAAGTACGAATCTGTCTGTTAAAAAAAAATTCTTGTAGGTCTTGTCGTAACCATGGTGGCGTTAGATGGCATTGCAGTTCTGTTTTCCGCGTCATTTATAATATTGAATACTTGTCTTTTTATTTTAGTTTGTTCTGGTAAATGGGAAACTACGAGCTGTTTCCGCCATTGTGAGAAAAAAGGTGGTAAGCGGATCAGAAGACGGTTTCTCCTTTTTTTAATGTATTCTTTTAACACTGCAGCCACTTATGTGGGCTATGTCCTGGTTGATGATCGCTGTCGGCTTTGTTCTTGTGTTTGTTGAGATTTGCGTTGATGCCCGTGAAGTTCGTGCACTAACATTTGTTGTTATTTGGTTGTGATTTTCAACTACAGATCTGGATTCTGCAGAAGTAACCGAAATTTCATCCTTGTGAAGGATCTGTTGTTCGTTATTATAGAAGTTTCCGTCAATGTCGCTTGAAGCTGGGGATGGTTGAGTATTGAATACCATATTTTCTTCATGTATCAAATAGGGCACCAAAAATACAATATGAAGGAAATAGTAAAAATGTAAAAACACAATGTAAAAGTGTTATCGTTTATTTACGTTGACTCCTCAAAGGGTTGTTTACAATAAAGTAACAGACAATAATTGAATGTCGAAATAATTTGAATAGGCTTTATTAGGGCCATACGCACGGGCGCACATAACTTAATGCATGCAAGTGCGTTCATCAACGCACATTCAATAACGTCAGTGTGGATGCCGCAAAACGACAAGTTGTTGAATGTACAGTCTGATAGAATGTGGCATTCTTTTTTCAATTTCCGACAGAAATTATGGACGCACGTTAATGACTGCGCGGACACTGTCGCAACGTGTGGAGGTAATTTCAGTAGCGTCCCTTCGTCTTCGGCAAGTATTGTTTTGGTGTATAGGATTATTCCAACACCGTCAGAAAACCGACCAAGAACAGTCACGACTCTGCGCAACGGCTAAAAGTTTGTTACGCTGTTACTACTGCGCATATTTCTGATCGTTCGTGAACGTATTCTTTGTATGTTGGGACAAGCAAATCGGTTACTATTATTCTAAATGATTTACTGTCACTTAATTGATTTTCTAGCGATGTCTGTTTTATCATAACGAAATTAATATGTAGGTATTATTGCAAGTAAAAAATGTTTGACATACGATCAATGTCTCGTGATTTCTTAAGGGAGTTTATGGAATTGTACCGCTCGCAGCCTTGCCTTCGGAGAATCAAGGCTAAAGAATATATGTATAAAAAAAAAACGAAACTTACAATTTGTTAATGGAAAAATTAAAACCCCAACGCCAAAAAAAAATTCAGTTATCACTAAGATTAATACCTTGCGCGGTGGCTTTCGAAGAGAATAAAAAAAGTTCAGAGGTCAAGAAGATCTGGTGTAGGTTCCGAAGATGTATACGTGCCGTCATTGTGGTATTATGATCTATTATTATTTGTGAAAGACTAAGATACCCCAAGGAATTCAGTTTCAAATATCGATGGAGATGAAGACGACGATGTTGAGAAACAATCGGAACATACGGGAGAAAGAGGGAATGGACAGTGATAAGGAGGTAATCAGTTCATTTATTCTATTTTATTTATTAATAATTATTTTTTTCCGTTCACATATTAAGTGCATTTAACGCATCATTCTCTTTTGCCAAGCTACAGTCCCTTCTTCGGTAAAATACTGCATGAATGACTGCCGCCCTACACTTCTGTCTTAAGAAATTGCGCAGGGCACATCATGACATTATCACTTTATCAACGGATTCTGATTTTAGACCAATGGTTGTTCGAAATATTTAAAATCTTGGTGCTAGTATACCAAAGGAATTTTCAATTCTGCATCTTGCCCTTGATAACCTATAGCTAAAAAAATTCTTTTATCATGATTAAGATCCTTCTGACTAAAAGGTTTTAAAAAGTCAGAAAGTAAGCGAACGCCTCGTTCCCAACAAACATGTATGGAAGGTGTCTATCACTGTTTTGTGTGTGTGACGGGAGCGAAATAACCCCTCCATCCGATATACGGCCATTAACACCAACATCGCACATAATGAATTCGTAATTTGTATTACAAATTGCCATAAGGACTAAACTATTATAGCCTTTGTAATTCTAATAACATGCTCGACTACCCGTTGTTGGTTTGATATGAACATGTTTACCATCTACCGCCCCTACGAAATTTGAATAGTTGCAGCATTCTTTAAAGCCTTGAGCGATACATTTCCATTCTGCTTCAGTTGCCGGAAACTGGAAAAACAGTATTACATCAGTTTTTAATATGGTTGACGAAAAACTTAATCATCCAGAAGATAAATTCCAAATATTTTCAAAAACTCTTGCTATAAAATTGCGCGGATTGCCTAGAGAAGCACAATTATACACCGAAAAGTTACTTTAAGATCTTTTATTTCAAGCAGAGCTAGGAAAAGTTAACGAACATTCCAAAACTACGTCTATAACGATGCTATGGACAAGTGGTTATCATCAATCACCCAATCCTGATGTATTATGGTCAAGAAAATAGGTTGAATAATAATTACCACCTACTTCATCTTGACAATATGTCTCCCTCTCCCTAAACTGCTACCTTTTATTCATCTAACAACCCAAATGATAGTAATATTATTTCTTAATCTGTTGCTTGTAAGTTATTATTGTCGTTTGTTTGCAACCTTTAGAAATTTAAAATTTATTTGGAGTTTATAAATAGGTAACATTGTATTTTTTACTTTTACAGAATTCAAGGTTTATTTTATCATGTCAACAAAAATATATTTATTTTTTCAAATTATTTATATTAATAATAATAGTTATATATGCGTTCTAGGTTATTGTAAAAATAGGTAGTAAATTGGAAAATATATTTTCTTACCTTCATGTATTTTTCTTTTAATACTTCATATATGGCTACGCCTGTTTCAGGAACAATTTCGCTTAAGGCTTGTCGAGATATTATTGTGGAAAATTTTAAATCCGTATATGTTCTTCCAGTCGCCAAATATCTCAATGTTGCCGTTAACCGTTCATGTGGAGATGTTGCACGTCTCATTATTGTGTTTTGACGCTTTATTCGTCGAGTCACTAAGTTTAATCATTCTAAGTAAGTTGCTTCATCCATTCCAAAACGGCCCACACACTATGCGATCGGTCGAACGACAAGTTGTACAACCCAAGTAGTTTCGACCGTCGAAACAATAATTACATAGCGTGTGAGGGTGTCGTTCAACAAATCGAACGACACGGTTGGATAGCACGGAAGTTTAGCGGGTTAACAATTTGTTGTATAACCACGTCTGATATACGACAGATTGCATAGTGTGTGGACCTGTCTTGACTCGTGTCGACACGTTTAAACGATTTCAGAAACACGTGATACGTTGTGTAGTTGGTTGGTGGTTGTTGCATCATATTACTCGTATTAAAAATACTGAAAATGGACAATAATCATTCATTTTGGACTGACTTTATTGAAATATACCATGAACAAACATTTTTTTTGGGATGTGAAACCGAATGACTGTTCAAACAAGTATAAACGGAATGCAAGCTACGATATTCTGTTAAAAAAAATAATAGAGATAAATAGAATAGCAACTGTGGAAGTTTTGAAGAAAAAGATTAACAATATGCGAACGGCGTTCATACGAGAGCTGAAAATGGTAAGCTTAGACAATTATCTGTGCTTGGTTCTAAAAGGGGTGAAGTCTATATTTCCTTAAAATGAGGTTGGAATACCACTGTACCACATTTGTTCCGCTGTTTATTACAAAAAAGGCCAATCCTAACGAATGTAAAGTAATGGCAGTATTCAATTCTCAACATATAGTATTGACTGCAGCTTGTTGTATGTTGTATGTTTTATAAAGGTACAAGGTTCGAAACGCACAGGAACAAGTAGCGACGCACCGCACAGTCAGAAATAGGTAGGAAAGGCAGATCCACAGACGAAGTAGAAGACAATTTGGAGAATGATACGGTAGCCATATCAAACTGCTGCATTTAATTACATGCATACATATAATAACAAACATAGATGTTTATGTGATCATTCGTTCTTGAAATTGAGTTTTACCGATAGTGTTAACATACATTTCTAATGTGCTTCGCAGTACTTGAATTTTTGGTTGTATTCCTTCTAGCCAAATCTAGTAGATTACCAGTTCATTCTCCTGGTATAAACCTATCATTAACTGTGTCTTCATAATCTACAGAAGTTTCTGTTATGTATCCCCTTTTTGATCTCTTTCGTAAGAAATTATGTAGTGCACAACATACAAGAACAACAGATTATTGCAATATCAATAGCAATAGGCTGCAAAAATACCCTAAATCGTGATGCCAAAGTACCGAAAACATTTTTGACTACTCGGCGTGCCCCGGAAAGCTGGTAGTTAAAAATTTCATCCTGAGTTATTCCCTTTTGCGTATATGGCTTCATTAGATTTTCCATTAGTGGAAATGCCTCATCACCAATAAATACGTTCTGTATTGGGAAAGTTACTTGGATTTGGTGTATTCAGTTTGTATGCTTTCAAGCACTTACAAATCCCTGTATTATGCCAAACTCCCCCATCTGATACACGCCCATTGGTACCAGTATGAACATATATAAATTTATAGCTTGCATTTACAATTACAAATAGCACCACGCTAAAGGTGCCTTTATAATTGTACCAAATGATCCAGACTTTGGTGGTTTTTTGATAACAATATGCTTGATAAGAATATGCTTCCCGTCCATCGCCCCCAGGCAGTTATCGAACTGCCACATGGTTTCAAAATCATGTGCCATTTTTTGCCACTAATCGACTCTTTGTAGTTTTTAAACAAGGTTGGTAGAACTGAAAGTTTCATTTAGAAAAAATCAAAATGAAGCTTTCAATTCTACCAACCTTGTTTTAAATCGTTTTGAACGTGTTTAACGTCCTTTTTTGTTCAGGTAAATACACTTGTTGAGACGGAGGATAATAGAGAAACAGAATCACCCCTAATACCGTTCTCTTCTATGAGTGACTTAGAATTACAAGTTAATTTAAACACAGATGAACGGGCTACAACCACAACCCCACAGACTTCTGGAGCATCATCTTCTAAAAGCCGTTATCAACAAAGAATGCTAGACAGGAGACTAATAATAATGCCACTGCACACAAGAGACAGGCGTTATTAAAATTTAGCTGGTACGGCTTTATCAAGTAATAGTAAAGAAACTGAAGAGGAATACCAGGTTACCGGTAAGCGACTAGGATACCAATTAAAAGGCATCGAAGAGCGTCAGAGAATCATTGCTGAAAAATTGATATCTGACGTGGTGTTCTATCCAAAAGTGGGTAAACTTAAGGAAGATAGTTTTATACATATAACATCATATTTTCGATCTCAACCCGTCAACCCTTTTCCTACAAACAGCAAGCAAGGATATGGTTATGTACCCTACCCAAGACCTCAAAGGACAACACACGAACAAAGCAGCACTTATTCCGCTTTGCCTCTGGAAAATCCACAAATGCAAAACAGCGAAAGCACTTCAACCATTCGAGATTTTTTGCACACAAATCAAACGCAAGAATATTAGTGTAGAATATAACTACTATCCATTGTTACATTTTTTTATGTTTTTAATTATAATAAATTTAAATACATACAAATGTGATTATTACTCACTTTTAAATATTCTTTTTTTAAGACTTCGTAAATGTCTCAAGAATTATTTGACCGATGGACTGAGGGGATATCGCAGTACTGAACTTAAGGTCGTCATAAAAATTTCTAGTTACCAAATATCTTAACGTGATAGTTAATCTTTCTTCAGGACCAATTGCTTCTCTCATTTTTGTATTTAGTTTTGTTATTTTAGGTCGAACTAACTCCAGCAATATGTTAAATGCGTCGCTATCCATTATCAGGTAATCTTTAAAATCTGTTTTTTTTTGCTTATTTACTTTCCACTTATCATCCAACAGAATGACCAGTACTGCCATGACACAAATTGATGTGCCAGTTGCAACGACTTATCCATGTTCAGACCCTTTGTGTCTGTGGGTAAAATACTAACTAATTGGTTTCAAAGATTGTTTGTCCAATCGGCAGTACAACTAGTCGTACGACCGATTGTATAGTGTGGGCCGGCCGCTTAAGGTAATTGCACTAGTCGTCAGGTTCAAATCTTAGGTCTTCCAATAAGTTCACTTGCGAAAATGTTCTTTGGTTTGAAAGCCACCCTTTAGACTAGACACGACGACAATTTTTTGGTTTTGATTAATTTTCTTTAATTATACACGTTAATGAATGTACCTACATGCATTAAGTCATGTAGGCCCATGTGTATCGGGCTTATGCATGTATTGTCTATTTTTGGCTAAATTAATTAGTCTATCCCATATCCCCATAGATATTTTTAGAATGCAACGGTTCGCATCAAACCGATAAAAATAAATCAACATTGATCGAAAAAAATATACATATATAACTTTGAATTTGTAGCAAGACGCACTTACTGTGTGAGAAACCCATTCATTTGATGACTAACAGAAACTTTTGAAATAAATTTTGAAGATTGCGTAAAGAGAAACGAGAAGGTTTGATCAACACAAGCATACTAATTTTATGTTCATTGTGTGTGGGTTAGTCCACTAAGTGGAATTTATATAATTATTTCAATACAGAAAACGTTTGTAATAAATTACTGTTTCTACGTTTAACATTAAATATTATGGCGAAATGCCATAAAATCATATTCTCTTTTATAACGGTATATTTGAAAAAATTATTAGCAAAGAAAAAATGAAATTAACTTCTAGATTTATATTAGTGCAGAACTGAATGAAACCTAAGTTATTAAATCAAATATAACTGTCACAAATTATGGATTTTAAATGTATTTTTCTGATTTTTTCCAAAGTTATAACGACGTAATCAGATTTACGACTTACGCGTTCAAATTTCTCATTTCAAATGTTTTTGAGACGTAAAAATTTATTTCTAATCTCTAATTAATGTGTTTATCAGTTACATAATTTTTCTCTAGCGATTTCCGCACATAGCAATGTGAACATGAAGGCGTTAATTAGATAATTAATTAGCAACTTGACAAGCGTAATGTTCATCAAGCATAAAAT